>MJUU01039590.1:131353-161590 GCA_002080025.1 Modiolus philippinarum
TAAGCAATGATTTGACGTGATTTGCTAGAGATAATTTATTACAGTCGTAAACTATTTTTCCGTTTTGGTAGACTGTCATTTGACTAAGAAAATTGGTTACATCTGAAATAACGGATACTGTGTCGTTGTCCGGTGCTGCTCCGTCAGCTAGTTTATCTACTTTAAACTTGATTAAAAAATACCCATTATACCAGTCATAAAACGAAGCCTTATCATTTATGCTAAATTTGTAGTCCGTTTTTGTTTGTTGTTGACCATTTTGTGGAGACACTATAGGAGTATCTAGTAAAAAGTTACAATACTCATATCTATCACAGAACTGTGTTCCTCTAAACATTTTTTTATTACTGGATTATTATTTTTCTTTCTTATATAAAAATGATAGAGTTTATAAGCAGTGTCTTAAACAGGTTAAACAAGAGTCTTGAGCGTTGGAAAAAGAGTAAAACCTATAAGATTTTTGTTTTACTTATGAGATGCTTAAACCGCAAGCAACGTAAAAAAATGTGAGTAAAACCTACTTTACACTTGACTGTTTTGACAAAACGTGTCAGTACGTTTCTTGTTATATTCTAGTGGTAGTTTTGACCGTTGTAGAAATAAAAATAGAAAACATGATTTTTGTTATATGCTCCTGGAGAGTAGTTAACTATGGGAAAAAGCCGTAGGTTTTCAAAAAACGTTTTTTGAAAACCTACGGCTTTTTCCCATAGTTAACTACTAACATGCATATTGTTTTCAATTTAACATAACAACACCGTATTCAACTCAAGAAAATGAAGAAATATAACTTAAAAACACAATGTATACGATTTTGAAAGAAACTTGCGCACTCTATTTTATCGGAAGCACGAAGATCATCTTTTAGAGCTGTTAATAGGCTTGAAGCCTCACGTGATTTTTTCTTGTCATATTAACATCTCTCCAGCCATTTCATGGCTTCGAGATAACAAAAGGTATTGAAGTATGAAAATTTAAACATTTACAATTACGTCTTTAGCAGGAAAAAAATGCTAAACTAGATTTACATGTTTAAATAACAAAATACCGAAGTTACTGTGAATTTAGTTTCTGCATATGCGCATTTCTCATCAGTGCAGATCAACCCAAAACATTTTGAATTCCACTAACCGAAAAACGCATAAAAGTTGATAGAGAACAAATAACCAAAAGAATCTAACTAGGAAAGCCAATTTGAGATAAGGACAGAGCAATGAATGAGGGAGATACTCGTTAGTTTTAAACAAAATTTAGTAAAATTTAGATATTGCAAGTTTCAATAAGATCGGTTTTCGGGTCGGCACCGAAGTACTGACTACTGGGTTGGTGAAAATCCTCGGGGACTGACAGTCCACTAGCAGAGCCATCAACCCAATGGTAATAAATAATAAAATACCGAAGTTACTGTAAATTGGTTAACTCGATCAATCAATCGACTAACTTTTTCTTAAAAATCGTCGGTTACATTAATCCTTCCTTCAATCAAATATTTTAAACAAAAAGTACCGAAGTATGAAGAATCACGTCTTAACCAAAACAAAAAAAAATTGTTTAGCTAGATTTAAATATATAAACGACATTTTTTTTTTAATTTTTGCAAGAATATAACATTCATTTTGATATTTTGATCTTTATGACAATGAAAAAAGCAAAAATGATAATTTATTTTGTAATAAGTTGATATTATTCGTCCCTTATGTATTTGTACCTTGAACACATCTTATCTACTGATTTATCTATATATTTGTATGCTTGCGGTGATTTTTTTTCTATGATGTATTGATAATTACTTTTTATTGGAAGGAATTTAAGGATAATTTGTTGCTAGATAAAATTCCAGAGTAAAGGAATGCTTTAAGAGTTTCAGGAAATTTACCAAAATTGGTATCAAATATTTTTGAAATCCAATAAGTGAAAATATCTACTATAATAAAAAAAATGTTTTTATAAATAGAATTAAAGAAATATATAAAACGAAATGAAATAAAAAATAAATTAATAAAAAAGTGGCCTTTTAGACCTTAGGAAATTTACAAAAATTACATCAATTTTTTTTTTTTCAATCAAACGAGTAAAAATGACTGTTCTTGTAAAACCATTCTAAAAGTGTGGTTGGTAGAAGGAGCTAAAAAAAGTAAATTTATAAAAATGAATTAAAGAAAATGCCATCTTAAGATGATTGATTAAATACAACTTGTTTAAGTTATTACTCTTTGACAGGAAACATCCTTCCAATTTCACAGAAATCAGTTAAGAGCAAAATTCCACTGTTAAAATGAATTCCTCAGTCAAGTAAATGGAAGATGTCGATCATTTACCTTCTACGTTTGTTCAAAATAGTATAACGATGAAATATATCTCTATACTGAATTATATATGGGATAATGACAAAATTACTATACAGAATTGTCAAAGCAGGTAGAATAACACGTAAAAATGTCGACCACAATGGTACTGACTTAGTACAGGCATTTCAAAAGAAATGGTAGTTCAAACCGGTTTATGGCGCACCAAACCTCCCTTTCTGTTGCGATAGTGTCCGGTAGTTTCTATTGAAAGGTCGTAGACAGAAAAGAAATGATCCTCTAAGTATTAAGTAAAAAATAAATCTTGAATAAAAGTTCGGACTTTCCACAAGGGACTAATATCTATTAAGGAATTTAATACAATGATTGTATGAGACGGAATTTTTTGAAGCAATGATTATTAAGGTGGTCAACTTGTGCTTGCTCTTGCGTAATCGAATCAACTGTGAAATGTACACTCCGTAAGCAGGAGAAGTTGAAATATTTCTTTCCATGTTAGGGAAATTGATAATTTTTAATTTAAAATCTCCCCTTTTGTCGTAAATTATAGAATTGAGTTGACCATTTTCGTCAAATTTGAGATCTAATTGCAAAAAGATGTAGATCTAGTGGTTTCTGTGCTTTCCGAGAACCGAACTGTCAGTCTAAAACGAATAATCCAAGGACAATGGCAACATCGGAAAAACAAAGACATAACATGAGTACGGCACAGAAAAGGAAAATGAAGACACACACACATACAAAGATGAACTCGGATCTAATAAAACATGGGTGAGATCAGGTGCATCGGTAAAGTAAGCATCTCCTGCTTCTTCTAAGACACATGCCGTGTTGAACATGTCAGTTGGAGTTAACATGTGTGTTATCGTCTCATGTTCATTTACTCCATATCCTTTCGTAAAATATGTCAACTCCGGTAGTTAAGTCGAACTCCGGTATTGGAAAAACAAACTTTATATAGAAGTACTCCAAAAAGAAATTACCAGTTCAAATGTATTTCAATTAACCCAATTAACGGAAAATAAAATTACAAACATACATTTTCTAACAGCTACATCTTTACAGGCTAAACCTGATAGTAAAACAGCCATGTACTGGGTTCCTAAACTCCACAAAACGCCATATAAGTCTAGATTCATTTTGTCATCTAGTCACTGTTCTACTACTAAAGTTTCTATTATACTCACTACTACTTTGACTGCTATTAAAAATCTGGTTATAAATTTCTATAACAAAGTATATGAAAACGGTGGTATCAATCATTTTTGGAGTGTAAAAAATTCATTGGAAGTTCTCGCTGAATTAAATGCTTATAATGCCCCTTTTGAATCCCTTGAAAGTTTTGACTTCTCTACCTTTTTTACCTTACCACATAATCTTAAAAAGGAAAAATTCAGACGTCTTATTCAATGGGCATTCAAAAAATCCGATTGTGAATATGTTCTTATTCCTTTAAAACACATTTTAGTAAAACAAAACAAAAGAACTCAATTAATTGGACTTGTTTTGATATGATTTCAGCACTTGAATTTTTACTTGACAATATATTCATTCGTTTCGGTAACTCTATTTATCGCCAGGTCATAGGAATTCCTATGGGTACCTATTGTGCACCACTTATAGCAGACCTCTTTTTGTACTGCTATGAATCTCAGTTTATGACCAACATCAGCAAAGACCCATCTAAATAGCATTTAATTTAAAAGTTTAACAACACTTTCCAATATTTGGATGATATTTTAACTCTAAATAATGACCACTTCAATACGTAAGGACATCTACCCTAAAGAACTTACTTTGAATAAAGCCAATTCTAATAATTATCATTGTCCGTTCTTAGACATCAATTTCGATATAACGAATGGTAAATTAGATACTAAAATTTATGATAAGAGGGACGATTTTTCTTTTCCCATAGTTAATTATCCATTTCTGGATGGTGATGTTCCATTGGCGCCATCATATGGTGTTTACATATCTCAACTTGTTCGATTTGCTCGAGTATGTAATAAAGTTTTCGATGTTAATGAACGGAATCTTTTCATAACCGAACAACTTACATCAGGGGTTTCGTTATCATAAACTAGTTAAAACCTTTACTAAATTTTATCATCGATATAAAGACTTAGTTTATAAATACAATGCAACCTGTAAACATCTAATCAAGACTGGCATTTCACATCCCTTATTTTACGGTAATGTTTTACATAAGAGTAAAAATATTTAAACTCGCCAAACAAACTTATAAAACCTTTAAGGGTTATAATTTCGGTATTGTCGTCAAGTCATTACGTATTGCCTTCTTTGGTATTAATATTGATTTTTTGATAGGATTTTTGCATTTTAAATAAACACATTCTAAATTTCTAAAATCTGTATTGCATGGACACGGGTTATGTATTCCGGTTTATCGGCAATATGTACATTTTCTCTTTGATCTTACTGACTGATATTGTCAGTATCTCCGTACTGACATGATACAAGAAAATATCAGGCAATGACGTCATGAAATTGACATCATGTCTCTTACGATGTTGCCGATAAAAACAATAATGGTAGTTTTGAAGGTCTCGACAGAAAATATCACTAGTATCACAGCTCGTCCTATCGGTCTCGCTGCGATTGGGTGATATTTTCTGTCTCGACCTACAAAACTACCATTATTCTATATATATACATGAAATCATTATGCTAAACTCCTCACAGGAAGGGATCTTAGTGGAAGCTGTATACTGAGGGTACATAATTTGTCAGTTGGTACTGTAAACCAACTAATTTTCGCGATCTTCGCGATCGTAAAAATATCGCGAAAATAAGTCGTCGCGAATATTTCTCAACCTTATACAAATACATCAGCAGAAATAGAAAATCGCGAAAATAAGTCGCCGCAAAGTTGACTTGGACAAGCAGAACGCGAAATAAAGTAGCCGCGAAAATAAGTTGGTTTACAGTGATGGGTCTGGAGGTTGCAAGTCAGAGTTCACTGTTAGTAGTCTCTTGAGATTTCATGTTTATATTTAGTTCTTTCAATTTCATTTTTCACAATTGAATCAGTCCTGTTGCCAACTGAATTTTACTGTTGTTACGATTGTTTTTTGATTTATCACATTGGCTGTAGGGGGAAGGTTTGGGCCCAATAAAACTAGTTTAACCCCGCCGCAGCAGGTTTGCGCCTGTCCTAAGTCAGGAAATTTATTAAGCCTGTGTGTCTTGTCTGTTTTCTAGTTAGTTCGCTTTATATCTATGGGAGTCTAGGATGATGTTTATTTCGCTGAACTTAATTACTCTTTATTCAGGGGCCAACTCCGACCTACCGTTGGGTGTGGGGTTTCCTCACCGTTCATTGAAGATCTTATGGTGGCTTTGTTATTACTCCCCTTTGGGTCGTTGTCTCTTTGACACATTCCCCGTTTCCCTTCTTTTTCCTATTTAGCTGTAAAGAGAAAGATCTGTTGATATCTGGGAACATTGTTGCGTAGGCTGATGCTATCAAAATAAGCTGGTAATAATCACACCTACTTCAAAACTTCCTGATCCACACATATGTTACCAAATTATTGCCGTCTTCAGGTGACTTCCCTGTTGCATTTCCAAGTCCTCTACAACAGAACTATATGATTTTTTCTACTATCTACTATTTTGAGTATACTTTGTACCACAAATTACATTACTGATATTATTGTTTCTGTATGAATAAAGTAATTTTTCAAATTTATTGTATTAATCAAGTTATGGCAGACGTTTTGGTGCTGAACTTCTGGTAAAAGAATAATTTTTAAAGTGACTTTAATGTAAGTCTTTTGTCTGAATCCACAACTAATTATAATAGTACACTGTAAAAAATGTGTCTAAGTGGAAGACATGTTTTAGGGCATTTTTTTGCCCTAGACATGATTAATCCCGAAACCTATTCCTTTAGACATGTCACTACATAAGACGTGTCTAGATATAAGACGCCATAAGCATAGACATGTCTCAGTTGTAAACATTTAATGATTAAGACATGTGATCATATAAGACATGTATAGTCATTAATAAGAGAGGAAAACAACATCGTGAGGCAGCCCCCTTTTGTGTCCTTTGGATTTTTTTCTGTTATAACAATATTGATTGTTTTGTCCTGTTCTACATGTGCTTCTGGATATCTCAATATATATGTTTTGTGCAATAGTTTATGAATAGCCCGAAAAGAAAAGTGTGCGTGTGTGTAAAGGGGGGGGGGGTCGCAAAAGACTTGTAACATCGCTTGTTTTTGAAGCAACAAAAAAGCCAAACATGTGCATAGATAATTTGATTAATATTACATTCAACCAGTAAATGCCATATTCCAGAGGTGAAAATACCAGTACATACTGCAAGATTTTCAATAATTAATTTCCATTTGTATTTTTCAGGCAACAGACCTCCTGCTTAATGTCCAAGCACAAATGTGCACCTATGATTGTTATTGTGAATGAAGAGTTTATAACTGTTTCAATATTGTAGAAGGAGTAAAGATCACAGATTGACACTGTCACCTGTCACAATGACCATGGGTTATCTACTCTTCTGCTATCGTACACGGGACTTTTCCTATCCAAAACACTATCAGCTCAGATTGGGATTCCTTGAACACAACATAAAACGGACAGCGAAACAGTTGACTATGATCTGGTATAACCTGATCTGTGTGGAAAGTTTTATGAAACATTTTTTCCTGGGGAAAATTACAAGGAAGACGTTAAGACTTTTAGTGTGGTTGATGTCTTTCATATAGGATTAAACGCCGTTTTAAAGGAATTTATTGGAGTATAAACGGGACCAATTCACTCACAAACAAATAAAAGTACGAAGGACTTCGGACTTTTATGATATGTTTGTGAGTGACTTGGTCCCGTTTATACTGCAATAAATTCCTTTAAAACGGTGTTTAATCCTTATAATTCTTTTAATTTGATGATAAGTAATTAAATTATTACTTTTATTATGCCGATCACATGTTTTTGTTCTATTTGATTCACTCGGCGTATGAATTTATAAGGTGAACTTAAATGTAGTTCGGTCAACGTCGTTTATCGAAAAATGAACGACTTCAGAAATTGCTACCGGAAGTAAATTCAACCAATCATATCGGCGTATTTCCTATTATGCAAATCATATAAGAATTATTATGGTATAAAACTTGCAAAAACTGCTTTTATTTACAATCATAATGCATATTTGTCACTGAAAACATTGTGTACAATTAAATCTTTTACATCATAGTTTGAGTTTTAGTATCCCTGTCTCCGATTTTGCTACATAACTACATACTGCAACTGCACAAAAGTTAAAGTTAGTACAATTTTAGTTTATCAAATAGAGATATTATTTTTTCTGGAAGATTGAATGTTATCTCCTTGACATTTACCAAGTTTCCTTTCTATTTCATTCTTACAGGATTCTTAGTCTCAAACTTAAGTTGTTCACAATAAACTCTTTTCTTAAAGGATCTTGAATAAGGTTTGCTGTATATGACATATTAGTTTACAATATTTCTTTTTTTTAATTGCAACTTAGTGTCAATATCAGATGTTTCTCGAATGTTCTAATACATTGGTAGATGATCAGAGCGCAACTACATTGGAATTTATATCTTCATTTTCAGGAAAGTACTAGTGGCTGAAAGTATGGAAAAGACAATATGATACTTTTGGGTGATGAGAAATCTACTGAGAAAAGTCTTTGGATTATACAAAAAATATCAGGAATTTAAAATTCCTAATTGTCTAATCCAAAATATTTTCTAAGTCTATTTCTTACTGCAAAAAAGTGTCATTCATTTGATTGCTTTTTCATTCTTTTAAATATCAAGAGATGCAAGACATATCTTGATTCAAGACATCTAAAAGCTAGACATGTTTAATATCTAAGCACCAATTGAAAAGACATGTCTAGGGTTAAGACGTTTCATCTAGCTGTAAGACATGTCTTATATGAAGACGTGTCTAAAAAGTGATACATGAATAGTGTATAGAAAAATGTCTAGGGCCTGAACACATATTTTACAGTGTAGTGTGACAAAAAAAATGAATTTCACGAATGTTATGTTAATGGAATGAAAGCATACTCCGTATATAGAAAAAGAAAAAAAAACTTTATCTGTTACTTGTACGTAAATCCTTTGGTTGATTCTTCCGTTGAAAATTTCCTCCGTCAACATAGAGAGTGATGGTTGTGTGAGTATGGGAAAATAAAATTTCAAGTTTAACAAACACAACAAAAAATAATTCTTATCATCATTTAAAGAGAAAAAATAATATGAAAAATGCTACAATTTGACCAGATAATTAATTAGAATTTAATATAACTTGAAATGAAGACAATGAATATAAAAAAAAAACATTTCACTTTACGATGATGGAGTGTTAATCATGATCCATTAAATAGGAAACATTCTGCAAGAACACTTAAAAAGCACAATTCCGGCGTAACGTACAAATCTTCCGTCATTTTTGTCACGTAAATGGAAGATATTGTCGATCTTTAGAACTTTCTACAATTTGTCAGTGAAATAATAACTTAGGAATATGCTGATCTCTAAAACATTTGAAATAAGCTGTTATTGTTATACATGATGGAAATCTTCTTGAACGAACGTATTTATTTATGTGAAAAATTGCAATAATGACAAAGTAACGTTTAAAGGTTTTGAAAGGTAGAACAAAAGTTGAGATGTAACAAATAAGACGGAGCAAGAGGAGCGTAGACATGAAGAAGGGTAAAATTG
Organism: Modiolus philippinarum; assembly: GCA_002080025.1. NCBI lineage: Eukaryota > Metazoa > Mollusca > Bivalvia > Mytilida > Modiolidae > Modiolus > Modiolus philippinarum. The sequence goes on from MJUU01039590.1 coordinate 140,408, forward strand.
ATGAGGTCTTCTGTAGGATCGAAAATGTAAGTGGGAATTTTTATTACAGTTTATTTTGTTTCTATTCAATATAACGCACAGCGCCATAGTGTGCCAAAGTCTGAAAATATTTTCGTAGATGCTGGTGTACGTTGTATAAGTTTGCAGCACATTCTCAACACGTTACAAACAACAACACAACACACATTGTCATGCCTTCCCGAACTTTGGGTGCGTCGGAAAATGTTTTTTTAATGAAAATCCCCAAGATAACCTGCTTGTCTCCCAGGATGAAAAATTATTTATTGACAATGTTGGTTGAATGATTAAAAATAAGACAACTGTGTATTTTTTCACAGATATTCAAAAACCTTCTTTTTACAACAGTTCTATAGGTGCATAAACTCGTACGATTGTACCCTTATTTACTCACACTCGACCAGAGTAGTACATATTGTACCTTTCCCCCAATCATGTTTCCTTTTTTATCAGTATAAGGAACAATACGGCGTTTTCGAGATACAGATCTACTACGGGATAACATACTTATCTTAGCACTTTGTCACGTGATAATAGTGACGTTGCGGTGCTTGACGTCTTCCGCTTTGTACTTGCTGTAAATAACAATATCTTACTTGACAAGTTTCACTTACAGAATGTTGTAAACAGTGGTTATATTTTCATTCTATTTTATTGCAAAGGTTGAAGTTAAGAACCGCGGTAACACGACTGCACTGTCTGCAGAATAACACAAGATTTTTTTTGTTTGGAAGTGAACTTAAATTTCGTCTCATTTGCGTCGATTTTACTGGAACAAATGTCTTTAAAAATGTTCATATAAAAATCACGTCATTTAAAACAAATACTCATCTTCACAGGGAAAGTAAAATTCCCTTAATTTACAAATTAGATAGCATTTCTTTGACGAATTTACAAAGTGTGTGTTGAAAATGCAATAAACCGGAAATGTATGTGAACCTGAAAATGCCGGGAACGTCATAATTAAAAGATGTTACGTCATTCCGGGAATGAAAGGATCTCGAAAACGACGTATTTCAAAATTTCTTTTCTAAAGTTACTTGTGTTTTTTGAACCGTTTTTGAATTAATCTTTTTATTATAGTCAATGAGAGTTATTTCCCAATGGCTGTAATTCCAAGTTCATTGTTTGTATATTGAGTTACAAACTTTTCTGTGAAAATGTGAACATGCTAAAAATTTCAGGGTTTTCGCCAACATGTTGTTGGTAAGTGTATGCAAAAGTTGAACGAACGCCAGTGGTACTTTATACACACGTCGTTTGCGGTAAGTATTAGTGCTTAGGCGTTGTTTTGAATGAATAAAGAACGCAAACCAAGAGCACTTCTAACCTATGAGTAACACATTAGCCAATGTTTTATTATATAAAAGGCCCTTTCACACTATAACGTTCTACAACCAACGTGTTTCGACGTTCGCGACTTCGATATTTTGTATTTTGTAAGAACATTGGCATGTGCTGAAGAAATTGAAGAAATTCTCTTGTTGGACGCATTCATAGCGTCAAGCTAACGACACACAGCGAACGAAAAACTTATCCATAACTTGTCTAAAACGCTAAAAAACGTGTAACAGAGTATGACGATGATTCAAATTTGGCGTATACCGAATGCACCCATAACAATTTTCTAGCATTCATAGAACGTCTTTACGGCGTTTTGACGATCTTTCGTCAGATCAGTTGGACATTCTCTATCCCAATGTCTTTTGCCAAGGTAAATACGGATAGAAATGCTACCGAAAAATACGATAGATTTGCAGGAGGGATAGGTAGCCAAAAATTACAAAATTTATTTTTAAAACAAAATTGTCAGTCTGATGATGAAATCAAGCGGCTTTTTACATTTCTTTGGAATTTCGTCTTCCTCTTTATCCATTATAAAACATCTTCTAATACGCTACTACTTTGTTACAAGGAAGCTCGGTTTGCGATTTTTATACGTTTAAAACAACTTTCGAAGAACTACTTCATATCGTTGCTTTATTGCAGCATCAGACAGACGTTTTATTTTTCAAATAAATTTAATTATTTGGGGGAAATATCCCCCGTAAATCCATCGTTATTTTTGGTGTAATTTCTTTCGATGTCTTCCTTTGAAAATAACATTTGGATGAAGAATTTCAAACTGCTATAAAGACGTGATTTATTGATGCGTTCGGTATACGTCAAGTACGCTGAGGAAACGCATTTGAAACGTCGCTATGCGCTAAATTACATGTTTTGTTAGCATTGCATACATGTCATGGAAAAGTTTTCCAAGCGTTTTATTTCGTAAGTCTTACGTTATGCGTCCAACAAAAGATTTTTCCCCATTTCTTTAGCGTATGCCAATGTTCTGACAAAACTTTCCAAAACGTCGGCATACTTGGCTAGAACGTTATAATGTGACAGGGCCTTTACGAAAATCAGGAAATCAAATGAAAATGAAAACCTTATGTAAAATAGTACCTGACTGTTTATGTTATCAAACATCGAATTAAAGGAAATTACGACTTTTTGTATAGCTATGTTAAATATTAAGAATCAACAAACAGTCCGACATTTATAACATGTTCAAAAGACTCTTTTTTAATTAATATTTCGTGACTATAGTATAGTTGTAATATAAGATCAATTAATAAATTCAAGACTTTGAAGAACTCAAATGAAATATTCGATATAAAAAATACTTTTTTTCTCTGACTATGATAACCATTTACACTGAGTAAATAACAATTAAATTTGTTCAATTAACAGAACGATTTACGTTGCTACGTTCCTAATTACAGTTTATTTGTCATAGAATTTTTTTTTGTCATACTGACCCAGTTTATATGCCATCTTTGAAAGATATTCCTTGAAGTGAAATTTGTGTAAGACAAGTTGAATTGCATGTTTATGTCATTTATCTTTAAAATTGTACCGTATGCTTACATGTGAAAAGAAATTTTCATCTTCCCGTTACAAAGACCTCAATAGACGACAAGTGTGAAGGAAACAGTCAATCGCCAAAAAGGCGCATACGATTATGAAGAATAGGGGGTTAAAAGGCTTAACTTTTACAAGTATTTGAACAATTATTTTCTAATTGTTTAGGGCATTTACATATAAAATACACTACAGTATTGGCTGTTGGAAACGACAGTGATTCCACACCACTTGTTTGACACCGAAACCAGTGCATGGATGTATTCTGTCTTCACCTTCCGGAAATTTCATAATGGCTAAATCTATTACTAACAAAAAAAATCAAGGTTAGATGCATGGAATTCCAATTTAGAGTAACTGTCGGAATTGTTCAAGTCCCTTTTTTCAAGTTCAATCAGTGAAAAAACAAATTTTAAATTAAAACGAATTCAAAATATACTGCTGCGACTGAGGTAGTTTTCAAAGAAAAAGGAGTCTTTGAGATTTTTCAGGAATTATCAGAACTTGAATCAATATTTTGTGCAAGAACAGAAAAATGTTTAGTCTTACTTTAATAATTAAATATGGTTCGAAAGAAAAAGTTGTTTTTTTTCCAAAAAATGGGATCATATCTTTTAATTTGAAATGATCAGAATTATGTTTCGTACAAAGAATAAAAATATTTAAAAATATATATATTATACTTTGACAGTTTCAGGAAATTTGCAAAGCTGGAACCATATTCTAATTGCGCATCTACAGATTATACGCAACAATTCTACAACAAAATTAAATCCTTTTGATAAAAAGTATAGGAATAAAGAATTCGCTTTGTATTCCACATATGTAAAAATGCTAAAGTCCTCTTGTTAGCACCTTAATAAATCTAAAAACCCTACATCTACAGCATATATACAACAATTCCATTTCAAAATAAAACCCTAAATGTGAATATGTAGTAGTTTGAGTCAGAAGAAAAGAACAAATGGATGCATGGATGAAGTAACCGACAATATTCCCGAACTTTCATTCAAAAGTGCGGGACTAAAATGGATATCAAGTAAACAAACTAATAGTAAGAAAGTCTCAAATTAAAAGGACAGTTACAAATGCAGAAGTAAGTCAATATCCCTCAGTTCACCTTAGAAGACCCCGCTTAGTACTACCGACTTTTACTTTACTGACTTTTAATGACTGTTACCGTAAGCTGGGCAATTTGCGATGATGACAGAAATAATTGTACTTTTTATATTAGTAATAATTATTCAAGTTTGAACAGATTGCATAACAAATGCAACCAGTAGTTCAACGAAACCCAAAAACAGTCAGCTAAGGGTGGGCAAACATACCGCCAAATGTTTTACTACATCCCCATCCAAAATTTCAACCAACTGAAACTTGATGGGGTAACAATTTCATTCAATATGACGTGTCTAACACGTTTTTTTTTGTCCTAACCTGTCGTAAAAATATGGTCGTAACAGTTTCAATAATTCTGCACTTTGGAAATTGAAGAAGACTCATATATATACTTCCAGTTATGTAATGTTTATCATTATCATGTCCTTACAAAATCATTTGACACAAAACGTCAAAATCGAAACTCGCAAAATCTAAATTTTGAAACTTCCAAAGTCTAAATTTAACAAAATGTTGATTAAAACTAAGGAGTACATCCCTCGTGTATAGCTCTGTCGGCTTAGTTTGTTCTTGCTTTTCTATTAAGATTGTTCTCGTTCAGGTTTTACGCGTTTTTCGATTAATGGACTGTCAAATGTTATGATTTGATCTGCATGCACTGAAGAGACATAAGTAAACAGAAACTAAATAAACAGTAACTTCGGTATTTTGTCATTTAAAACCACTAGACCGATATCTCTGCTGATATCTCTGTTAGTCCTCGCGGGTACTGACCCAAAAAATTTTTTAAAAAAGATTTTATTTTGAAACTTGCATTATCGAAATTTAAGGAAAATGTTGTTTTTAACTAAGGGGTATATCCCTCGTATATATCTCTGTCTAATTTTAGCTTTTTTATTTAGATCCTGTTGATTATTTGCTCTTGATCAAATTTTACAGGTGTTTCGTTTTAAGGATTTCCAAATGTTTTGATTTGCAAATTCGTATCTGCAGAAACTACATTAATAGTAACTTCGGTATTAGGATATTCTATTACCACTGGGAGATATGCCTCTGTTGGTTGGCTGTAAGTCCCCGAGGGGCTCACCTACCCAGTAGTCAGTACTTCGGTGCTGGCCCGAGAACGGATTTTATTTTGAAACTTACAAAATTTTGTTTAAAACTAAGGAGTATCTCCCTCGTGCATAGCTCTCGTCTTAGCTTATTTTGGCTTTTCTATTTCGATTCTACTGGTTGTTGTCGATCATGTTTTCCGCGTATTTTGGTTTATGTCCTTCCAATCTTTTGATTTGATATGCACTCAGCGGGAAAATTATCTCCCTTCTAGAAAAACTCTTCTGTGTCTCATAACTTTTTCGGAACAAATTATCAGTATGGCGGCGAAAATAAACAATCAACAAAATGTCAAGATTTCAAAAGAAATAAACAAATACAATATATAGTGAAAACGTCATTCAATTCCCAGATCTTTACTTTATAGTTAAAAAGTGATTAAACTTGCCCCCAAGAAGAGGTAATATGCGAAGTCCTTAAATAATTTACTGTCGTTATGAAAATATTCAATGGACACACTAGTCAAAATCGATTGCTATAGGACATTAAAATGCATGTACCCAGACAATATTATATGTACTGATAGATTTTTAACATACTTTATTTATAGGTCAGTTTAGTAACGATTCTTGCATAAGAAACGCTGTGATCCAAAACTAATTCTATGTTACTATCGTTTCGAAACAGCGCCATTTTCCTTTTATACACACGATCTCAAAGGGTAAACACAAGATTCCATTGGTTCAATCAAGGAAAAGGGCGTGCCTTCGGTTAAAACCCATTCAAAGACCCCACGTGCTTAAGTGAGTAAAATTCGATATTGTTTATGTAACCTTGAAGGTTGCGAGGTAGAAACAGTCGTTTTGTATACTTTATTTCGTCAAAACACTGCGTGTACCCAGTCCAAAATTTGCAAATGAATCGATAAATATTTAATTGCAAAGTATATTTTTTCCTGAAAATTTTCGTTATAAATGCCAAGATCCAAAACTCTTTGGAACCATGTATATTCCGGGAAATCTCATTTTTCATTAAAAAATATGCGAGAAATATAAACAAAAAAATAAATAATATCATATGTCAATATCAAGATACGTCACATGAACATAACAGAGTACAAATTTTTATGTTATAAGTAACTTTTATCAGGCCCTGACACCGAGTTACGCGTTGCAATGGACATTTTTATCTTTTCTAAACCAGAGTTCATTTTCTATTTTTTAAATACCACCGGATTTCAGACTGCACTGAAGAGACAAAAGTTGTTGAAATGCGGATCTGCATAAACTAAGTTTACAGTAACTTCGGTATTTTGTTTTTGATACAAAAACATCAAAATAGATAAACATGAAGTATACTAGTACGTTTTGTTATTCTACACTTATGAATTGTGTATTTGAAAGAGACTATAAACAACATCACCTCACTCCACCTCACCAATCCTCTGCATCCCAAGTGCTAAGACCACACCATGTTGTCTCCACTTTATTGTGTCCTCTTTCAGGACCGGTGTTGAGCTTGACATAAACTAGTTGAACTATTCTTCTCTAGATGGTTCGTTGTCTACCTGGCCGACTCTTGTGTTTTTATCGTCTGTTGAGAACAGCGCCGAAATGTAAATACAAATTCGACACCAAATAAAACAGAAGATTGTCAAAAAAGAATAAGATGAGTTTAAAATGGCATACCATTGATCATAAAATATAAATTCTCGTCATTTTCATTTAATTAAATGAAGAAGATCCTATCGTGTTTTTGAGTAGTTCCCTGGCAGATTGTGGCATGTAATTATAATTTTCAGCCATTGTAGGTGTTTCCTGTTATCAATTTTTTACTCCTGCTAATGAGAGCCCTAGTTTTTGTAGGGGTTCACTCTGTAAGTGCTTTAGCTTTGTAGCGTTCTTGTTCATTTTTTTTATTTTTATTTCTTTGTCATACTGTATCTATTCGTGTTGGATATGAATTGCCATGTTTTTTTTTATTTTTTATTTTAGCATTTCCCCTTCTTTTTGCTTCGGTATTCGTTTGTCAATATATCCTAGTTAGAATCGAAAAAATTCCTGGGAACTTGCGGACAAAAAGGATTGAAATAGTAAATATAATGTATACATTATATTTGTACATAATGTGTACATTATATTTGTTATTTCAATCCTTTTTTATATATATATTCTTTTGATTAATTTTTGTTTCGTGTTGAGGGCTTAATTTCCTTCTCCTACCCATTTGGATTTCTTCAACTATTGGGCTCCTAACAATTAACGTCAAATTTATTTTACCTATAAACAATTACTCTATACTATAAACATTAAATTAATTTTACCTGTATTCCACTTGTGACGTAGCATTTCACTTCTCAGCCATTTTGGTTTTCTTCCACGACCCCTTGAAGACATCAATGTCGATGATCTTGGCCAATCCCTACCTCTGTCTGCTTGTTTTTTAATCGTTTTAATCTATTTCACATTTTGATATGTGTACATATTTTTTGTTTTACCTTTTATCGCAGTTCGACAAGAATTATAACTCGTTTGTTTATTTATGTTTACACGAACTGCCTCACAGCACTCTTTATTTTATTTTATTCACCGTATAGTTCAGTACATTATGACGTTTTAGGGTGAATATCGCTCCATCAGGTGAATGCGTTTATTTATTCACTTTTTATGATTCCTTTGAAAATATAGTGTGAAATTAAGACAACTATATCATTTTCTTTTATTGTCTACTACCCTTCAAAAGCAATTTAGTTGTTACCGGACACTACCGAAATGGAAGGGAAGGTTTGGCGCGCGATAAAACCGGTCTAACCAAATCATTTCTTTAAAATGCCTTTACAAGTCAGGACCATTGCGGTTGACACTTTTTCCGGCGTTCTGGCATCTGTTTTGTCTTTTGTCCTTTGGATTTCGGCTCTTCACAACTGTGTTCGGTACTTTTGTTAATATTTCTATTTCTTAAGATGTTCAGTTATATCAGTTATCAATAAAACCATTCCGTCAGGTATCTGTCATGTATAATAAAAAATCAGGGCGTAGCTCCCTTTTCGCAAAAAAGCATTTGCTTGCACATCATTTTTCAAAAAAAAATAAATAAATAAATAAAATAAATAAAAAAAAAATAGAAAAGAAAGGAAGAGAACAAAATAAGTAAAAATAACAGTAACCAATATTTAAACAAACTTCGATCGTTTCATTACGGCGACGAATTCCTAGAAATTGCTCTTTGTTAATTTTTAACCTCTTTTCGGACGATAAAAATCAAGAGTTGAAGATAAATACTGAGAAAACGAATATTCGGCATTTCGTGCTCATTCATGAACGAATTACTAAATACATTACTTACTGTAAATTTTATTTCTGCATATGGCCATTTCGACAACTTATGTCTCTGTAGTGCAGATAAAATCTAAGTATTTGGGAGACCACAAAACTCAAAGATGTTAAAAAACGGACAGAGAGCAAATACCAAATATTATCCAAGTGGAAAGCCAAAATAATCTATTAAAAGACAGATCTTTACATGAGGAAGTACTACTTAGTTTTCAACAAATAAACAAGAATATAGATATTGCAAGTTTCGGGTCAGCACCGAAGTACTGACTACTGGGCGTATGAATACCCTCGTGGACTGACAGTTGTTCGGGCCATGTCCTTGTCTGTGCGAGATAGTCAGGTCATAATACGGAAAGCCTGGCCTTGAACAGACTGTACACAATCTTTGTTGAAAAACGCCATGCACCGATCAGTTTTAAGACTTCTTCTATGGAAAAGCCCCAAAAGGCAGTAAAGAAAACTAAATTTCCTGCCTTACCCATATCTCCTCTTTTACAGAGGCAATCAAAACTCTTTTGTCTTGTTTGTCCCTTACACCCTTATTTAGCTTTGAATTGATTTATTTGTTATCAAATTTATTTGATCCTGATGTAGCTGAAATATTGCTCAATAGACTTGAACTTGCTAATCATTAATCAACTCGTCAAACTGATTTTGGTAAAACCAACAAGAACACACTTTGCATTTTGCTTGTATGGAATTTCATGTAGCTTTGCTTACCTATACACAAGGAATGGAGATTTTCATTACTTTTGTTTATCAATCTTGAAAAAAGAATTGATCCGGAACATTTTCCGTCAAGGACTTCCTAGCTCGTGTATGTAGTAATGATTTGATATTTGGTCTGAAGATTGGTATGATGAGCTGTACCGTGTCTCCCCTTTTCAAGTCCAACGCTCATATACTTCCTGTTTGTCCATACTCTCGATTTTAATGTTTTCCCGCATTATTGCCAAATATTGCAATTTTTTGTTAAGGATTTATCAGCTTGTGTACGTAGTATTGATTTTATATTTGGTCTGAAGCTTAATATGTAATACCGTGTCTCTCCTTTTTAAGTCCGTCACATCTATTTACCGATAACTGGTTTTTTTTCTTGTTGTCCATATTTGTTTAATATTGTGTGTCGACACCTGCATCGGGTCCATCACTTGTATTTGCACTTACCATATTAATTCAGGGTTCAACGAGCGGGGTATACTTGCTGTCATTAGGCGACAGCTCTTGTTTTTCAAATAACTAAATACCGAAGTCACTGTGAATTTACTTTCTGCATATGCGCATTTCGACAACTAATGTCTCTTCAGTGCAGATAAAATCTAAATGTTTTTAAGACCATAAACTCAAAGATATGTAAAAACTGATAGAGAACAAACAACCAATATGATCTAAATGTACAGCCAAAATCAGCTAAGGACAGAGCTTTGCATGAGGGAGATACTCCTTAGTTTTCAACAAAATTTGCAGAAATTTAGATATTGTAAGGTTTCAAAAATAATCGGCTTTTGGGTCAGTAACGAAGTACTGACTACTGGGCTGGTGAATACCCTCGGGGACTAACAATCCACCAGCAGCGGCAAATTAGTAATTTATGTTGTTTTCTTTAATGAAAAATTTGTGGTTTTTTATATTTAAGTCTTAAAAAATCTTTGTTTTTCAGAATGAAATTAGATTCCAGGAGAGTGCCAGGTAGCAGGATTTTGCATATATTATCTCAGACCCCCTGTCGTAAAATCACCTCGCTACGCAAGGTGGGCACCCCGCTTCGCTGGTCATCGTCAATCCTCAGACCAAATTTGCTTGCATGCATCTTTTTGACCTGGTATTAATCAAAAATTAAATTTTTATTAGTTTTGTATTAGAAAATGTCATTTTCACCCATTTACTGTAAATTTGACGTTTAATTGTAGAATCTCTATGGCTTGTTGTCACGATCTTTATTATAAAGCGATTTTAATTCACTTGGTATCTGGAGTTTAATTATTCAATTTACTTACCAACATAATTGCTGACTGATCATAAATGCAATGATAAGAGAGAAAGTTATAACCGATAAATTGGAAATACGAAAAGCCGTTCTAAATTATTCATATACGTCGGAGGACACGTTTTTGAAATAACATAAGAAACAGTTTTCTCTGGGCATCACACCCTTTGACTGCGCTGCTGGAGAAAAACTAATTGATTTAAATAAGATATTTGTAATTAACGCAAAACATAATAAAGTATACAAAGTAGTCATTTTCATCGTTATCAACATGTAAAATTGACCTTTTCAGTTCATACATTATTCAAAATAGCTCTAGATCGAACCACGTGGATCGAACCCTGCATGCATAGATACTCCCAACTCAACATACAACTCTTTATACTATTGCAATGATGTAAGACAGGCAAACACTGGAATTTAAACACAAATACTGCGTAATACTTAAGTTTTATGTTGCCATCAGCTATGTTTACATAAATTTGTAAACAAGTTGGATAGTTTCGTCTATAAGTCGACTTTGAACATGTTTGCACTACACTTCTTACAATATTAGTGATCATTGGTTAATGACCTGGTGTCATGTTCTACAGGTACATCGGGACTGGTTCTGATCTGATTCCTGTCGTTGTACAAGAGATCTTTAGAGGCTCTCAATAAAACAGATTCATATTTTATAGTTTTCAGAAGGCTTGAAGTCTTCTGTATATTAGTTGATTTGAAAAAAAATTCTACATGACCAAAACATCATTTGCTGGCATTAATACAAATGATAAAAATGCAATGGCCATTGATTGAAAACTGAATTTTTCATTGGACGAATTGATTCCTTTGGAGGCGTGCAAAGTCTGGAATTTTTATTCTCACTTGTATTGAGGAGGCAAATACCCAATGTCAATCATAGAACTTCGTATCAGGTGAAGTCATCAAAACGAAAATAGTCTACCTACCTGTAGTTTAAATGCTCTATTTAACACAATTTGTGTATTTAATGTAAATTTTTAGGACAATATTATTATGGATCGCATTCGCCAAACACGGCTTATAAGTTTATTTTCGAAAAGAAAAAAGAAAGCCATAGAGGCTAAACAAGTTGGAATTATGAATGGGAACGTGGCTCTTTTTACGTTTGATCAAATGTCTGACGTTAGCTCAACTTGTAGTGATATATCAAACTCGACGCCTACTGATTGTTTTTTAGATGTAAGTACTAATTATTTTAATTATTAATGATCTTTAGATATTAGTATTTATCTTTTAATTATTACTAATTTATTTTTACTTATCTACTTCAGATCTTGTATTCCTTTCGTGGATTCTTTGATCGTAACGGTACATTTGTTTATATTTTTAAATTATATATAGAACATTTAAATAACTTTGGCTATACTAAACCTTTTTGTCGAAGTCTAATTAGAAAATTAATTTCCACTTCTCAAGTTTTTCATCATCCAACAAAAACTCAAGTACCTACTAGAACATTCTCAGTCCATTACCCAAATCACAAGTGTAACTATTTTTCATTTTGATTTTAATCTATTACAATGCAGTGTGATGATTTTGTGGTGTTTTCTGTCATTTATCCCAGTGAAAAACATTCTCAAACATGGAAAATACTGGAAAATGCGAGACATCTTTCAAGGTATAGTAATTGTTACTGTGAAAAGTTATTTGCAGTTGTTTAATGCATGAAAACATATGAACAACTATTAGTTTAAATAAATTATAGTAAATATCAGACTATCATTCAGTCAAAAGCACCAACACAATTTACACCACAGCGAATCTGTTGTTTTCCCATTTGCTAAATCTCTAACAAAATTTTGGTTTGCTGTTTCTAAATTTGCAATTTTGGGTGTGAGTAGGTTAGCAGGTGAATTATTTTTTTTCTTAGAAACATAAAAAAGGGGCTTATTTTAAAAGATGTGCTAAAATATAGTGAAAAAATTTCTTTCTGGAAATGACAATTTTTTTTAATAGATAGGATTTTTTGTGAGGTCAATAAACATCAAAACATTTTTTTAAATGTTGGCCTAATAAACTGAATAACTCTGCTATCGTAGAATCGGACCGATCGCTTTTGGATTCACTTGTAGGAATATATTACGCAAGTGTGGTGTCTGTTTCACAAACAAACGTAATTTGAGCTAAAGTATGTTACAACCTAGCTGAGTCTTTCACTTTTTGGCATCTCCTAAACACTATAAAATTAACAAAATGTCTCATTCAGAATTGAATTTAACTATGCTTACGGTAATTGATTTTTATAACAATGGGTTTTACATGTTACCGTTTGTTCTGTGCTCATGTGGAAATTGGCGTTTTTGGACCAAAGTTAAGTTCTGACGGGTACCAAAATAAAATTATACCAGTACTAGTACATTGTATTGAGTAGGTGATTTCATTTGCATTATGTTTATTAATGCATCTTCATATAAAATCAGTTATAAAATTTCACATTTAATAAAAAATCTCTACTTCTACGACCAGAAATGCTTATAATAGAGAAACACAAAAATAACTCGTTTTTCCACACGAGTGGGTCAACAATGGACAACAACATGAAAAATCCGAAATATACAAAAGTTGCCGTAATATCATCCAAATGATCTAAAAAAAATCACAGTATGTACTCACCAAATAGTTTTAGAACTCTATGAAATGTGAGAGACTCAAGTTGGTGAAACTGTATAAGATTCGTTTGTCGATTCATTGCACTATTCAGTTGTTTTCAATCCCTTCTTAAAATTACATATGAAGCATGCTAATTGTAACTAGATTTATAAAAAAAAGTTGTGAAATTCATGTACATAACTTTTATAGACCCACTCGGATATCAGAAATTTCGGGGAGAGATCGGGGAAACACCGGGTGGAACTAGTCAAACATAGATTGTCGGGTAAAACCTCTGAGCTGCTCGTAAACTGCTGGCTGCATAGTGTAAATTTAAACCCTTGTTGCAGTCAACTTTCAGACCAAAGATTTTTGTTCTGGAAAATAGAAGCGAGCATGATTTCGTATTTATACATCTTGCGCAATCATCAACGGAGAAACCGTTTATGTATATAAATACTACGTGCTTCTACTACGCCGTTATTTGGTCTTTGTTACAGGAAGGTGAAACTTAGGTTATATTTGATTTCAGATAAAAGTGGAGATACACTACCTCATAAGTAAACCGTTTTTTTTCATTACATAATGGTGTAATACAGACGATTTGAATATAAGAAAAAGCAGAAAATGAACATGGAAATGGAGAGAGTTTAAAACAAAAAATCGGTATGAAGCTTGATGACTTTTGACACTCTCAGGAGAAATAAATTGTTATCAAACAGTGTTAAATACAATTTTAATCTTCAAGTAGTCAAGAGCATCATAAAGTAGTCGTCTCAGTATGATGTTTAAATACTTGAAAATATTTTGCGATAAACCCATTAATGAAAGAATATAATAATAATCCATTACTATCATGGAAAAGATATAATTTTATGGACAATCTGGTGAAAAATCTTAAGACAGTTTATTGGATGAATAATGTCCTATTTCTAATACTTTCTAAAATCCTGATAAATGTTATCGGGTCTCTTTTGTGGCTCTCCTATTCTAGAAATAAAGTGAAGGCCCTTCTCTGACTGTCTTTAATTTCTTTGCATCGTTTTATCTGAACCTGTCCCTTTTCAGACAATGTTTGATAATAATAATATCTTTATTTGCATATTGCATCCACGATGCAATATACATGTATACACAAGAAATTATGGGAATACAATTAAACTAAAAAACAAAAACTGCAATAGAATTTAGTTGACTCTTTGACCGGTGTGGACCCTATTTCAATTCTTAAGATTGTTTTAAAAAGGTGCATACAGCCGATAAAAGGGTTATTGTTTTATAAAGGTGCATACAGCCGATAAAAGGGTTATGTCTAGGTTAAAAATGAATTTTAAGTTTTTCGACAGAAGATATACCTTCAAATTCAGGGCGTTTATTTACAATAATTTAAAAAAGTTTAAGTCTCATTAATTGTACAGTTTAAAAAGAAATGAGCATCATCTTCAATATTATTACATTTTTGACACAATCTTTGTTCCTCCTGTATTTTTTGTATCGGCCCATTTCAATGACTGCAAGACATCACTATTTCGTCTCGTACGACTGGATGAGTTATGTTGTAGAAACAATTGATGCGGCTCACGAAAAAAGTCAAAATAGTTATTTTATTATCGGAAACACTGCTTTTGTTTATATAATGATAATGATGTAGCTAGTTTTGAATGCAATAAGGAGGGTCCTGAACTTAAATTTTTTCACTTAGTGTTAACTGTTAAAGGGAAATGAAAAAGCACTTTTTGCTATTAGTAAAAAGAATTGAACTGCAATGACACTGTTAATGAAACTCCTCATGCCCCCCCCCCCAAAGAAAAAAAATAGTAATGGTGCATTACTTGATACCCCGCCACGTTTCAAAAAATTTCTAAGTTAAAAGGGGCATAACTCCAGAACTATGTGCTATGTGGAACGATGAACCCAAAATAATAATTTGCCTGTGTTTTATAGTAAACAATTCACATACCAAGTTTTAAGACAGTATGTTATTTCATTCACAAGTTATAAGTACAAAACCATAAAACTTGCAAAAATTCAAAGTTTCAAGGGGCATAACTCCAGAACCCCTTGGACCTCTGACTCCAAAATCGAAATTGACCGAAGTTTGAAGACCTTGTGTTATTTCTTTCACAAGTTATAAGTTAGAAACCCCAAAATTCGCAAAATTTCAAAGTTTCAAGGGGCATAACTCCAGAACCCCTTGGACCTCTGAACCCAAAATTGATCTTGACCTGAGTTTTGTGGTAAACAAGTTACATATCAAGTTTGAAGATCTTGTGTTATTTCTTTCACAAGTTATCAGTCGGAAAACCTAAAATTCGCAAAATTTCAAAGTTTCAAGGGCATAACTCTAGAACCCCTTGAACATCTGAACCAAAAATCAAACTTTACCTGAGTTTTGTCGTAAACAACTTGCATACCAAGTTTGAAGACCTTGTGTTATTTCGTTCACAAGTTATTAGTCGGAAACCCTAAAATTCTCAAAATTTCAAAGTTTCAAGGGACATAACTCCAGAACCCCTTGGACCTCTGAATCCAAAATCGAACTTGACCTGATATTTGTGGTAAACATCTTGAATACCAAGTTTGAAGACCTTGTGATATTTCGTTCGCAAGTTATCAGTCGGAAACCTTCGGAGGACGGATGGACGGACGGACGGACGGACAGACAAACGGACGGACGGACACACGACTTAGGGTATCACATAATACCTCGCCACTTCGTGTGGTGGGGTATAAAAAACAAAGGTGGTATAAAAGGCAATTAAATATTATATACAATACATAATGGATATGGTAGGACTTTTTAAGTCTTTGATACACGAAGATGAAACTTTGATTTAGCTATAAGTTCTGATTTTTAATGGGATTTAATTCATTAGTGAATTATTTTGTTTAATTGCTTAATGGTGTAATTTAGACGACTTGAAATTAAAGTATGACAAAAAAGATACTAAAGATAAAATAGAAATAACGAGAGCTAAAACTAAGCTTAAACTACGAAAATCGACAAGAGACTTGTTGATTTTTGACACACTTGCTATTGCTATTATCTCTACAATATATGAGAAATAGATTGTTTTCAAAAAGTGTCATATACAATTTAAATCTTAAAGTAGTCAGGAGCTAATAAAATAGCAACCATAAAGGGTTGTTGCCTCAATATATTGATTAAATACCTAAAATATATTCTATGAAGATCACATTATTAATCAAAGAAAATAGTTATAAACCATAATGGTATGAAAAAAATTTCTTTAATGCAATCTAGTAAAATTATTGCATGAGTTGTGTCCTATTTCTTATACCATGTGAAATTCTCATAAGATTTGTCGGGTATTTTTGGTAGCTCTTTTATTCCAATTATAGATTTATTAAGCAAAGGCCTTCTTTCATAATAGTCTCTCCATTCCCTGCACTATTTTATATGATAACAACAAAATACCGAGGTTACTGTAAATTTGGTTTCTGTTTGTGGCCATTTCGACAACTGATGTCTCTACAGTGCAGATAGAATATGAACATTTGGAAGACTATAACTCAAAGATGCTTAAAAACTGATAGAGAAAAAATAAACCAAATATGATCTAAATGGAAGCCAAAACCAGCTTAGGACAGAGCTTTGCATGAGGAAGATACTCCTACGTTTTCAACAAAAATGTAGATTTTGCATGTTTCTAAATAGAATCGGCTTTCGGGTCAGCACTGAAGTACTGACTACTGGGCTTGTGAATACCGTCGGGGACTAATAATACATCAGGAGTGGCATCGACCCAGTGGTGCCAAATAACAAAATACCGAAGTTACTGTAAATTTGGTTTCTGCGTATGGCCATTTCGACAATTTATGTCTCTTCAGTGCAGATAACATAACCATAACTCAAAGACGTTTATGAACTGATAGAGAAAAATAATAAACCAAATATTATCTAAATGGGAAGCCAAGATCAGCCTAGGACAGAGCTATGCATGAGAGAGATACTCCTAAGTTCAACAAATTTACAAAAATTTAGATATTGCAAGTTTCCAAATAAATCGGATTTCGGGTCAGCACCGAAGTACTGACTGCTGGGCATGTGAATACCATCGGGGACTATCAGTCCACCAGCAGTGACATCGACCCAGTGGTACCAAATAACAAAATACCGAAGTTACTGTAAATTTGGTTTCTGGGTAGTACCATATCTTCAGACAGTCTAAGGAATAGCAGCTCCAACAAGTCTGGGTCATTTTGGAAAGCCCTCAATGACGTTTTAGGCGTCGTTCACGATGTAAGTATATATAAAACGTTTTTACCTCTTTTGTAGATACAGCATCAAATCATCTTACATCAATTATTTTGTTTTAAGACTAATATTGCCATTTAGTTTCCTGTTTATCCTTACACACGCGAATTGTAAAATAAACAGTTAATATAGACAAATATACAATATTTTTTTAATTTATTTTATTCATTTTATTTTATTTGACATGTACCAGTTTTGTATCTTATGGATATGCCTCAAACTTTTGAATTAATAAAACGTGTGATAAGAATTTTTTATATTTCACATTGTTGTATTCGCAGTGCCTTTCAAGTTCATTGTGTTGCTACAATGGGTGTTGAATATGACTATTTTAATGCAAAACATAAACCCATTAGCGTTGTAGCAATACAAGATAAATACATAACAACTGCAGTATCACCAAAAATTGCATACGTTGTTTTTTCATTAATTGTAGCAAAGAATGACAAATTTTCAGCATCTGTAAAACAACTTATGAACGTATTTCAAAAGTTTTCACTGTTTATTATTTTTAATGGCATTTTATTCAATAGTGGATTATTTTGTTAAATTACTAAATATTGTAAAATACAATCAATACACAATTTGCATGATAAACGGTTAATTTCGTTATGCTGTACACATGTTTCCAGGAGTAACCTCTCATCAGCAGCATTAAAATCAAACAATATGGAAAGTCATTATCCAAATTATGTCAGAGAGATATTGAAAGACAAAACAGAAAGTAAAAATAAAAATAATGAGAAATTAAAGCTTTAACTACGAAAATTAATATTGAACTTGTTGACAATTCTTTCTGTTGCTATTACCTCTTCCACATATGAGAAATAGACTGTTTTCAAAAAGTGTCATATATAATTTTCATGTTAAAGTAGTCAAGAGCTAATAAAAGAATCAAACATAAGGGGTCCTTGCCTCGATATAATGTTAAATACTGAAACATATTCTATGAATACTACAATTTACCAAAACCATTACGGTATGAAAAAGTGCAATCTATTGGAATTATTGAATGCTTCTAATACTGTATGAAATTCTAATAACACTTGTCATGTAGCTTTAGCAAGAATGTTTTATGATTGTCTCTATAATGTCTGCTTTTTTCATTTGAAACAGCCGTTTCTTCAGACAACTGTCAGCATGATACAGATATTGTGATAATTATGTTACGAATTTTCAGACCAAATCCGTCTGTACAACGAGTACCCCATCCTCCCAAATCAGGTGTTCTGAGTCCTCGTAGTTTCCCTCGGGGACTCACAACACCTGACTTGGGAGGATGCGAGTACCCAGAATGATGATTGCATATCCCAGTAATTCGGTGTCATTTCAGAAAGGCCTCCATTACGTTCTTGACGTCATTCACGATATTGATACAAACGAAAGTAAATACAAAACGACGTTTTTACCTTTTTGGTATAGGCAGCTTCAAATCATTTTACGTCATTATTTCATTTTTACGACTAAAATTGCCATTTTGTTTCCTGTTTATCCTCACACACGCGAATTGATAAATAAATGATTAATATTTTGACATTAATCAGACATCCTATTAAAAGGCAAAGTTTTCTGCAAATAAAAAAATGACACCAGCGAAAATCATACTCTATATCCCTTTTCCGTTCTAATTTTTTTATCTTTTAATCAAAGCTGAATTTACTTTATTTCAACAAAAATCAAAACAATGTCATTTTGATCGGAATGGTCTTTTATTATATTTTTTATGACACCGGTAAGTAATGACATTAAATGAATTAAAGGCCATTACAATTGCCATCAAATGAAATCAAATGATCGACTAGAATAATTAACAATCTGTTTTAACAAAAAATGAATGACCTTTCTTCGTTATCATTTCCTGGACTATTGGCTTTCAATATTATTTGATATTAATGCTGCTGATGAGAGGTCACTCCTTGAAATACTAGAATTTACTGTTTATTATGCAACTTTGGTATTTTTGTGCTATTATTAATTTCATGGGAAATTACAAGTGTCAAAGGTAATTTTGCACATTTTGAATCCATTTTCTTATTTTGAGCACATTTACTACTACAACTTCAATTAATTTGGTGATAGATTACAATCAATGGTCTTCTAATTGAGATGACAGAAATGTTGGTCTTATTTTAGTTTCAATAATTAATTTATCATAGTTTCAACAAGGGACACTACTGCATTGAAAAGGGAGGTTTAGTGCGCCATAAAACAAGTTTAACCCACCATTTCTTTCGAAATGCCTGTACCAAGTCAGAACCATTGCGGTTGACAATTTTTCCGCTGGTTTTACAGCAGCTTTGTCTTTTTACCCTTAGGATTTCGACTCTTGACAATTCTATTCGGTAATTTTGTCATTGTTATCATTTCTCATACCAAATTAGATTCATTTTCTTTATTTTCCAATTATGATTGATTGATTAGAGTTTTAACGTATACAGGAAGCACTATTTCACGAAGCCGATAAAACAGTTTTTGATTGGCACTTGAAGTGTAAAGTTAACCACGACAAGAAGTTCAAACCTTACAACACAATCCCAGGTCTGTCAAATGAAGCTTGTTGCATGGGACCTTCATGCAGAGAGAGAGCTTGGAACTCTTTATTCATGAAATCCAATCGTGGAGTTATGCGTCAATTTGAGATTTTATTAAGGTATATTAAAGATAAAAGGTGAATTTGTTTTGTGAAAATAACAGCAATATTTGCTTTAAATCACATGAAGCAAAATAAATTAAAACAGACACTTGCATGGTCTTGGAAGTTTTGTTTTTGCTTTTTTCACATTCAAACAAAATATTATATTTTACTAATGGTTAAAACTGATACAGATTGTTGACTCAGTCCAAGGCTGGATAGTTCGGACTGACGTATACTATATAGATCTTGGTGCCATATCTTTTACCAATCTTAGAGTTTTATTTTGTGCTATCTGTAGTGTCTTTTTTGGATTCCCGTGAAAACCAAGAGGAACAAGAATAATCAAAATAGCACTGTATAAGAGCAGATGTTAATGTCTTTCTGGTGTCTGATGAAAGACATTTTGCCTTCATGTAAACGTTAGTCTTGAATTTACTTTCCTGATGATAGAGTTTACTATCATTTCAGCTGACAAAATCTGATCAATATCTACGACTGAATATTGGTTGAAATTGAATTATGTAATCATTACATTTGATATGGAAATCCTTGTTTTTCTCCAGTTTCCTCTTTGGGACAAATAAAATACATTTGGTCTTTCAAAATGCAGGTAGGGTTTCTTGTCAACGAGCCATTTGCTACATGACTCCAACTTTTGACCGACTTTCTCTGAGATTATATCCGGATTTTTTTTTTAGCATGAAATAGAAAAAAAGACAGTTTGAAATGTACCACGCAATGTAGAAGTGCCATTTAAAACGCCCTTGTTCAAGTAAAAATTCCAAATGGTAAAAACTTTTGATTAGAAAGAATTCATTCTATCAAGGTTTTATTTGATAATTATGTTTATACATTTCGACATACATTCTTCTGAATTCAATCTTTCCACCTTCTTTAAACGTACAATTAGTGAAAGGGCACACTATTTTAATCAAAACTTGCAATCATTTAAAGGTAATCTTCTTATTGCTTTTTATACGACCGCAAAAATTTTGCGGTCGTATTATGGTATGGCGCTGGCGTCGGCGTCGGCGTCGGTGTCGGCGTCGGCGTCGGCGTCGGCGTTGGCGTCGGCGTCGGCGTCGGCGTCTGTGGACAGCATAACTTTAGTTCTAGTGAACGGATTGTTATCAAATTTTAGTATGATGTTTGTTGGCACAAGCTCAAGCCCGGGTTTTAATTTCGCGTTCCCTGCCCAACCCGTTTTTGAAAAAGAGGCAAAAAAGGGGCCAAAAAG
>MJUU01039590.1:171509-187363 GCA_002080025.1 Modiolus philippinarum
ATATATATATATCTTTATTGTGTTCCACAACAATGCTTTATATATGACCTTTTTAACACGGTAACTCTGACGAGTCCTAAGAAATGAACCAGTCGCAAAATATGGCTTTGATAAAACAAAATCAAAAGGATAAATAATTTTTGTTCTAACTGGGATGATCCGACTCTGGTCACCTCTGCTAGAACAAAAGATCATGGATATAAAACATATTTCAAAGTTCTATAAAGGTAGATGGAACTTGAAAAAAATATAAGGATGTTATGCTTTCAATCCAAGTGTTAAAATTAATATTATGTTTATGTTTAAACCCTAAAAAGATTACTTCTAAATGTTATGTACATTTGCAAGCAACTTTTATACTTAAAAGGGAATTGTATAATTCTGGATTGAACTATTATTTAAATGATACTAAAATTGCAAAGCTTGACGAAATGATTGAATTGTAAGCAGACGTATTGGGCATGAAGCATAATGTTAGTGAAATAGTTTTTCGACCAGAAGCTTAGAAATATATATATTAAATGATTCACTTAATTAAAAAGTAAGCACAATGGAACTGCAAATTAGAAATGTTTTTTTTTTTCACGAGATCTTGTTGAATTTTTCTTATAGAATAAAAAAATACCCAAGTCGCAGAAATGATGGCTAAGTAGCCGAATAAATACACTTGGAGCAGATCATGCTTACCCTTCCTGAGTACCTAATCCTCACACTGCTGGTGCTTTAATTTTGTGTCGTTCTTGTTCATTTTTGCTTCTTTTTTTGTTTTGTCTTTGTCATGTTGTCTCAATTCGTGTTGGGTATGAATTGCCGTGATTTTTTATTTTTGATTTTTGAATTCCCTTTTCATCATTTTTGTTTCGGTATTACTTTGCCGAGGTAATATATAAAATTATACCAACTTATTTTGACAACATTGTATAGTGAATACAAATGCTTATTCAGATGTGCAGGGTGGACGTGAAATTATGAAGATGAATACAGAATTTTTGTTCGGTAATGAAAAACGAAGAGGATTTCTCATCAATCAACATTATGTGAAATCCATCAAGGGTTATAAGTATCTGGTGTGTGGTTAAAATGTTCAAAAGAAAATTGCCCATACATGATATATTCATTCCTTTTTTGAAAGCATATTGAGTATATATTTGAAAATTCTGATAAACACAAATCCCTTCACCTGAAGTTCTTCAAACTTATCGTATGTTTATCTACTTCTGGTGAAATTTTATTAGATTTTTCCAAAACTGTATTGAAGAATAAGCGATTTGATTTATTGCATGCTTGAAACAAATTTTTCTCAAGAGACAAATTGTATTTGTATTTCAATAATAACTTGTATATTGTCATAAATTTCGTTTATTTTTGTCATCGCACTTGCATATCTATTTGTGTGTTTCTTAATATTAAATCTTGACTGTTTGTCTGATACATAACAATTTTAAAATGGATCTGATTAGATCATATTTGCCAACATTATGCAGAATTGCTGCGTTGATTTTTCGTTTTTTTTTACATAGATCATAGTTGTGAATGTTACACCAAGCAATATTTAAGATTGCGTGGTAGTTAGAAATCTAATATTATATTTTTGTTTTAAAAATACTGCAGCATTCTGTTTTAAAGGAAGTGTCAATCCAAATGGAACGATCTGTTGTTGCCAAAGAATGGCCTTTCAAATGTTCAATTGAAGAACAAATTAAAATTACACCGTGCAGAAATTCTAGATCTAAAAATGAAACATTTAGTATGTTTGCTTAAATAGGCCTTCTCCTTTCTCTCTTTCAGATATCAATGTGGTGAATAATGATGGAGATACAGCTCTCCACGAAGCCGTCCGACATGAGTATACCCGTATCATTGACTTTTTACTGCAGAGCAAAGCCGACTCATCAATATTAAATAATCTACACTTGGCCCCAATACATCTTGCAATTGATAGTAACTCATTTAAATCTTTGAACGTAAGTATTTATGAGTATCATCTTCTTATGTAGATCAGTCACTCAAAATAGATAGGGATAGATGGTTTAAAATTAGAATATACTACAAATGTGATGATTTCAATTTTTCTATCGCGAATGGCCCATTCATGAGTTGTAACAGCTTTGCTGCTTCTGCATATTTGAATAAATATCTAAATACAATAGATGCTGTAATTTTAGTTTTTATGGATAGTCATTTTGACAAATTTTGTCCCTTCAGTAGAGATCAAAACAAAACAGATTTTTGGAAGACTATTGGTGTTAAATGATGCTTAGGAGCTGAAAGAGGGCAAATAATCAATAGGATCTAAATGAAAAATCAAAATCAGCTAAGGACAGATCTTGGAGCAAGGGAGTTACTCCTTAGTCATAATCATTTTTTTTTATTTTAAACGCTGCAAGTTTTCAAACAAAATCGGTTTGGGTCTAGCATTGAAGACCTGCAGTACTAGGATGGTGAATATTGCGGACTAACATCCAACATGATAATTCTTGTAGAACGAGGGAATTACAGCTATTGCTTTAAACATACAATCAAGAAACTTCAACATTGCATTTTACTATAAATTTGTTTTTCTTGCAAAACAGACCTTGTTAATGCACGAAGAAGTAGATGTCCGTCTTCCAGGTGAAGGTGGAGCCACGCCTCTTCATTACTGTGCTTTCAAAGACAGGTCGGAATGTTGTAAACTGTTGGTGAGTAAAGCGAAAAAGATGAACTGATGTGTTAGAAGAAGACGGTCATTTTTTATCATATTTAATTATTTAATTATTTAATTATTTGTAACATAGACACTAGCTTAAGACACTAGTGCTATAAAAACTGGTAGTATCGTCAGGTGCTCCGGAAGTGTAAGCATAATCTGATCCACGCATGACACCGGTCACACAGCCAGCTAGGATGTGGTGATAACAGATTTTCTGGGTGACTGATTGGTAAATGTCATGTTTTAACCCTTAGACAAAACCATTTAAGATAATCTTAATCCTCTAAGTTTCGAACAGTACCAAGGTAAAAGTTTGAAACGCTAATTAGGTCTATTTAAAAAGTAATCCATTAAGTCTTTCAGTTCTTGTAGAGAATGAATTGATAACAAAATACCAAAGTTACTGTAAATTTAGTTGTTTGCATATGGCCATTTCGACAACTTATGTCTCTTCAGTGCAGATGAAATCAAAACATTTGGAAGACGACTGATCAAAAATTTGTGAAATTTGATGGACAACAATTACCAAAAAAGACCAAAATGTAGAGCCAAAATCAGGCTTAGCACAGAGCTATGCACGAGGTAGATACAATTGCAATAATGTGAGTTAAGAGTTAATATTTATGAAGGCAACAATTTGGTCTTGCTTTAAACCTTAGTTTTGACTTCTTCAGCTTGCACATGGAGCTAAGCCATGCACAAAGTGTAGCCATGGATACTATCCAATACACGCTGCTGCAAGAGCTGCTGCTGCAAACACAATGGAAGTCCTCATAAAATACGGTAATAAAATATTTTATCTTTGTTCTGAATAAAACTTTGTGAATCTGATAGCAGGCTACAGTAATTTGTTGTTCGAAATATTCACAGTTCAACTAAGTTTCCTGTTGAAGTGTTTGTTGATTGTCATCATCATATTTTTCATTGATAATGGACTTTTGAAATTTGCTAAAATTATAAACAGTCCCTGGATCAAAATTTAATTCAGGAACTTTTCAGTATGACTGGTCTTTAGAATTTTTTCCGTACTTTTCCATTTTTGTAGTCTTGCATTTTTGTCAAAAATATCAGCTTTAATCCAATGATGGACTATTTTCAATATTTGTATTTTGATATTTAGTAGTGTCACATTATATTACAATTATCTGTGCAATATGTTAGAGACGACTGAAAAGATGTGTTAGATAATATCTTTTTAATAAAGATAATAATACATTAAATAATTAATTGATTTATTTACCATAAAGGCATCTTTAAGGATAAAATTTCTGTTAAATTTACTTGATTAAAATACACGTGCTGTATTTTGGTATAAAGGCGTATTTAAAGCAAGAGAAATATATTTCTTTTATATATAATGTAACATGAGATGTTTATCATTTCAGTGGAAAATCTTGGGTACACTCGAGCTCAAGTATTGTCGTTTGAAGATAAAGAACGAAATACACCTCTCCACTCAGCTGTTCACAGTGGTGACCCGCAGGTACATATCAGAATTGATGATTTACTACATATTCTTAAATAATTTTTTAGATGTAATTGCATATGCTTCAATGACACAAAATCATTTTTGAAAGCCAGCTCTAAAATTTGTCAAGCGCTCTCCTACATCATAGAGACTTAAATACTTAAATCTAGAGAATTTAACCTCGATGTAGGTTTTCTTCAAGTGTAAAATGAAATGAATATCTCTCATCTTTGATTCATTTCATTGAAAATCAAAGCTATTTATGATTTTGTTAGGTTAAGAGTTGACTCACAGATATTTTTTGTAATAATAATTATAAAAATGATTTTCGCTTGACAATAACAATGGAAGCATGTACATTAAGCATTTCTGTTTGTTGTTTTGCAAATTAGTTGCTTTTTTGTTTATTTCTTATTGTTGTACAATGTATATGTTTTGTATTGTGTAAATGATTCTTATGTTATTCTTTCTATGTCTTTTTTTTTCTTATTGCATGTATTTTCCCATTCGTTTAGTCTGCCTGTCGACGAACCAACTTCACTTATTGTGGCAGTGTCTTTTTCATTCCGAAGTGTTCTACCTCAGATGTTTCTAATAAATGTTTTCCAGGCCACAACTAACGCTTCAAAAAGAGAATGACAAAAATAAAAGTCTGACTGTAATTTGTAAGAGTTCCAAATGAATTTTTTTGTTTGATTTTTTTCAACAAGATAAGAGTTTTTGTTAATTTCCTGATCGTATGTGAAGTAAAATATTCTCACTTGAAACTTCGACATCTCGTTGCCGACAGGTTCACAGATACATGCGTTAAAACGGGAATCGATTTAGCATATGACTAATAAAACATTATTATAGGATAGCAAAAAAATGAGATCGTTTTATGATATGGTGCTGTCGACCTAGTCGTCGTCGTCTGTAGACATATCTGTTTTTACTCAAAAACTTTAGTTCCAGATTACCAATCCTTACTAGGGGCCCGGGTGGTCGAGTGGTTAAGGTAGTTCTACTACCTATTCAACCACTGTAGTCTATCACCACTTCGTTGTGAGTTTGCGCCCCGCTTTGTACAATACAAAAAAGGCGCACTCGAATACCAATCGTAAGTGATATGGTATGTCATTTACCTGCCCAAGAGGGCCGAAAAGGTGTTCATATAATTGGCTGTAGATTGTTATTTTATTATTGATAGGATTTTGAGGGGGTTCCTTTCTGTGTGCTCCCGAGATTATTTTCAGTCTGTAGTATGTAAACGGATATCACGTTAATAAAAATGGATATCAATTTGTTTTTAAATCTTTTATTCTATTTAATTTTCAGTCCGATTTTGATACATTTTTTGCAGCGAATTCCTTATGAAA
This sequence comes from Modiolus philippinarum, assembly GCA_002080025.1. Lineage (NCBI taxonomy): Eukaryota > Metazoa > Mollusca > Bivalvia > Mytilida > Modiolidae > Modiolus > Modiolus philippinarum. The sequence continues at coordinate 177,028 of MJUU01039590.1, forward strand.
AATTCACGTGACGCTCAACCATCAGATTTTGACTAGTTTCCTCTCCGAGCTATACTAAGGGCCAAAATAGGACCAAAATTGCAATGTGTAGTTGACAATTTTTTTTTGCATTCCTTGGACTTTCGATATGATTTTTTTTCTTTGGATTCCTTTTGCTGTAAGCAACAAGTTTAAAGTAGCTTTTACCGTTTTCCGAGTTTATTGGGTTCAGAGGGGTCAATTTTTTTCCAAGTATGCTGATTTTTTTTTATCGGATTTAAGCATTTTTTTTAAATTCCTCTCGACAATTACTCCCAGTAGTGCGCTCATAGGGTTGGTGTTTTTCTAACGGTTTTCATGCTATAAAAAGCCAGACGGGTCCAAATGTTAAAATGTGGAAATTATTTAGGATTTTTACTGCTGCATCGAATTTCAATGAGATTTTTTAGTTTTTATTTCTCTTGGTGTAGATTTTCAGTTGTGAATTGACAGATTTAGCTCTAACGGTTTCCGAGCTGCTAGTGATAAGAAAGTCTACTTTGTATTTCCACAAGATTTTTTACAGCTGGTTACTGCGTCAAGCGCTTTATTGTGTCAATCTAATTACTGTGTCAAGCTGTTTACTGTGTCCACATTCACTTTAAATTACACCTGTTCAAATTTCCTTAGTCGACATGATGCGTAGGCATATCCTCCATTTATATTCATGCACAATGTAACTTTTTGATGTTCTTCATACCTACATCCTTAATTATTTATAAATTTTTATTACAGGCTGTAAGAGTATGCTTGAATTGTGGTGCACCAGTGTGTGCTCAGCAGGTTTGTAAATTTATTCTAAACGAAAGCCTAAAAATGTAGAGTCGTATATGAGTAAAACAAAATTTTAAACAGGGAAATGCCAACTGCTTTTCTTTATGTTTCCAATAAGATACATTTTTAGACTATTTTTGTAGTTTTGTGTTTTTTATACCACATTCTCGGCATTTTTATACTGTTATCAGAGTCAGTATTTTCACATATGCCTTACCGCACCATCGCCCTTTAAGTGAGCCGTTAATCCGTTTTGTCTCTTAGTTTTGAAAATAAATAAGCGTCACCTTTTGGTAATGTTCAACGATAGACATTCTACATTAATTGAAGTGCAGCCACAGATGGAATTCTTGATGACTTTTTCACTAGATAAAAATAGGTTATAGATCATTTCCGTCTTAGTATCTAATAGAACAAATTCTGAAAGAAAGGCAGAAACCCTTGCGAAAGTTTTGTGTTTATTTCATTTATTTTAGTCATAAGAATTGTGCTGTTGTATTGTTGAATTGTTGTTGTTTCGTATGGTAATGTTGCCATTACATTTATCGTATTATCTTTGTTGTTCACCTATTTTGAAGCACGTCTTGTTGTATTATTGTTGTGCTGTACCGACGTTTCTTCGATTTAAATACTCTTGGATACATTTATAAACAATGAAAGGAAATGGAGTAAATGCACATGAGATAAAGATTCTACAAACCATATAAGACCAAGTAAAGGAACAACGCTTTATTGTTGTTCTTTATCTTGAAGTCACCATGAGACATTCAACAATGAGCTCTGCTCATTCATCATAGTAAGTTCCAATCACCGGTTTGGCCGGAATTTATCGCACATTGATGCGGGATCGTCAGCAAGCATACAATTAAATGGCAATGACTTTATGTTTTGCTAAACATTCATGTAAGTAAACTATATAATTTGTAATATAATTTAAGATAAGTTTGACTATTGCGTTAGTTTGTTTTTAATTTTGTTAATCCAGAACTATATACATATCTATTCTTGTTCTTGACCTGTATTTTCCTAAAATAGTTCGGAATTGAAGAAGTTCTCTTCTTAAATTGCTAAAAATTTCTTGTATAGAAACTTTCAAAACTCCAACGGATATAACTTGAATATTACTGAATTTTGCTTGTTTTAAAACTTTGAGGTGTGAAATATGTTCCATAATTGTTTTGCCATTGTTTTTTATGTACACTTAATTTTTGCATATATTTATAAGTAAAACGTTATATATACTTTTGGGCATGGATCCTCTCAAAATGGACGACACATCCATAGCGTTGATTTCCACAAATCCACTTTCATTTTTTATCTAATTTTTATTGTTAGTAGTATTCATAAGTGTTAATTTATATATTATACTTAAAATATTCGATAACCGGATGAGAGTCACAGTTTACTAGAATCCTGCAATAATAACGTTACCTGTCGATGGTATAGCGGGCCAACTCGTCAGTGTCTCAAGGCTGACCATACCTAGATATTTTTTTTTAAAATAACAATATCTGAAATTAATTGAAATAAATACACGAAAGATATTTGTTCTTTATCACATACATTTTTCTTCCGGAAATTTATATTCAATTCTTCAGGTACAATCTTTCCGTATGAGATGCACTTTATCGAAATTATTATATTTTCAATAGATAATGGCAATTTTTAGGAAAGATGCAATATGAAGGAATAACAATTTACCTTTTTTTCTCTTTCAAGATATTGGTGATTTAATATTATCAAATCGTGTTACTATATGTATATTCGATGTTTTTTTACAGGAGGACAAATCAACACCATTGCATTTTGCGTGTGCCCAAGGCGGGCTCGAAATTATAAAAATCATGTATGAAATTCAGCAGAGCAACTTTTTATCAGCAATGACTACAACAGATGTCCTTCAAATGACACCATTACACAGAGCAGCTTTGTTCAATCATGTAGACGTCGTCGAATTTCTTTTGGATAAGGTAATTCTGATGAATATTCTATAATGTGAAGCTCCCTTTTTCTAAATTATATTAATGATATTAATACAGTTGTTTTAGGACTGTGCGTATCCGATTAATGTTTGAAAGTACAGCATTATTTCTTATATTTAAGCAAGTTTGTTAAGGGTGATACAGTTTGGAAAATAAAATGTACAGTTTGGAAAATAAAATGTCATTTTACACTAAAAGAAAAAGTAGAATTTAGCTTAAACGTTGCATTTTTAAAAACATTTTACGAAACACTGCAAACAAAACCCTAAATGATGATAATGCTGAAAATATAAAACCAAAGCACGTGTACACGAACATAACCCTGTTACACTGTCTTTCAAAATTTTAAAATATGCCAAACACAGTTAAAGATAAATCATGCCACAAACTAAATCTAGTAATGGTGATTTCCATTACATTATTTTGTACATGATGAGAGTTTTGTCTCGTATTAAAATTTTTGATAATATTAATTTGTAAATGCAATAAGAATCTTGGTGTTGTCTCTAAAATTGAAATATATTTTTTTTTAAAATCTGATGAATTTTTTGCACAAGAAGTAGTAATTGATATCTATTTTAAGTGGAATTCAATACAAATATCTTCATTTTGGTCTTTTTAAATATTTTTTTTTATTGTGGCATCAAAACAAAGAAACGATTTTTGGACAGAATTACGTTTTCGAATACATTAAAAAGATAGTAACCGAAAAGAATAAAGTAAAACGCATTTTGTGTTTTGTTTTTTTCAGGGGGCAGATATAAATGCACAAGACGCACACAACCGAACACCATTATTCGTAGCTGCATCAAAGCGTGCTTGGAAAACTGTAAACCTTCTGATAAAAAGAGGGGCAAATATGTCGTTGAAAGATGAGAATAATAGAAATTTCCTACACATAATAGTAAAAGGTGGTGGCAACTTTAACATCTTTGAAAAGGATGTCATTAAAGTAAGTTCAGATGTAACATAATCTTTGGGAAAAATACTTTATAGAGTATGAAAAAACTACAGAATGGAACCGTACAAAACGGTGATCAACTTATTTCAATTTTCAACGATAACAGCAGGCACATCGACGATATCCTTACTATTGACAATCCCCAGTTTTTAGACTATGGCAACCTTATTTACCCACAAGAACTGAAACTTAATAAAGCAAACGATGATTCTAAATACTGCCCATTTCTTGATCTTACTATCATCATTGACTCTTGCAAAATCAAAACTAAAATTTATGATAAAAGGGATGATTACTAATTTCCCTTTTCTTGATGGCGACGTTCCTGTAGCTCCATCATACGGGGTGTATATATCACAACTAGTACGATTCGCACGCGTCTGTTCTACTCTTGACGACTTTAATGAGCGTAACCTTACTATCACATCCAAACTTTTACAACAAGGTTACATATTTCATAAATTGATTAACACCTTTAAGAAGTTTTATAGAAGATATGAATATTTGATTTCTAAATATGGTGCGACTCGCAAACAGCTTATTACTAAGGGCATTTCTCACCCTCGATTTTATGGAAATGTTGTTAAAAAATGTCAAAAACTGATAAAAAATCCAGAAAAACTGGGACGTAACTTACAGTCTTTACGTAATAGGGGATATTGACAGTATATTCTTCAGGATTCCGTTAAATTGGCTTTGGGATCCAATGACCTGAAGATATTACAGGTATACTGGCCTCTCACTGATACTGCCGATGTTTACTGAAATCTATGATAATTCTTTACCAAACCCTTCGGGGAGTTTTGAGTTTGATCTTTATTCCGTAGTGCGACGGTGTTTTACCAGCAGACTAGGCTCCTTGAGCTAGCCGGCAGTTTAGCGGCGAGCACTCCTCGACCCTTCTTTCTAAATTACGTTATGTCTTTTTCTTTTCTTCTCAAGATTGTGGTCTTGGAGTTAGTAGTCTACCTGTATTGGGTTTTATTTGTATGTTTTATTATACTATAGGGAAACGGGATAGAGAAAGGGGAGGTTTGGGTACCCATAAACCGGTTTAACCCTACCGCTAGCTCTTGCTAGTGCCGGTACCAAGTCCGGCTATCCCGAGTTCCTATCGTTGTCCATGTTTGTCTTTTGTCATTTTATTGTTTTTCTCGTGCGGTTCCCTGGTGGATTGTGGGATGTGATTGTGGTTTACGGCCATTGTAGGTGTCTCCTGTTATCTTTCTTATATTAATTGTTGCTTATTTTTCTTGTTGTAGATTAACGTTTCTTGGTATTTGTTGGGTTTAAAAACTTTACAGCTGAACTTGTCTTCGTTTTTGTTATTTTTAAAATGCATGTGAATGTTTATTAAGCTCACCTTATTCAAAAGGTCTGTGTGAGCTATTGCCATCACCTGGCGTCCGTCCTCCGTTTGTGCTGTCTTCCTTTGGATAACCAGTTAACACTTTGAACATCTCGTCTGCAATGTATAGGGAAATACTTTAGAGGAGGGATGTTTGGCAGATTCTTTAAAAAGATTGCTAATTTTGTTCCGACCAAACAAGAAAAATAGTGCATGGTCGGCGCGATAACGTTACAAAGATCAACATATGACCCTAGAAGAAATACATATTTTTATTATCTCCTCAGAAGTTCTACAGCGAATAGAACTCTACTGTTTAACAGGTGCTCAACAAAGATTGCATTTTTCGTGACAATCTGAAAATAATCATCGCACCGTCTCGAAACATATTTTCACACTTGACCTTAAAAAAAAGAACATCTTTATCATTTTCTATAAAAATGCTAATGCAAAATAAGCAAACTGTACTCAAATGAGTTATGTAACTTTGGGGTGATAAATGGGACATAGCAAATATGAAATAAATGATGAAAGATTTTATTTAAAGTCGATTTATTTTGTTATGCTTCTCATTACACTTTTGTGACAAATTTCAATAGTTACAAGTCGCAGAGTCTTGCGAACAAACTTTTCTTAGATTACTAAATGTTGTAAACGCGTTCATCTTTGGATCCAACTCTAAATTTACTAAGAATATTTTGTAAATGAAGGTAGGATGAGGCCAGGTATTTGAGCATTTTTGTCGAGTTCCTTAGAAAGTAGAAATGCCTAAATCATATGAGTGGCATTGTCTCAGTCTCTTTTTAGCTACGCTCAAGGGCGTTTTGCTGCTTTTAAAGTAAGGTGTGTCAGGTAATACACAGTCAGTGATTTTTTAAACTGAAAACATGCATTATGTTTTGGGATCTTCTTGAGACCTATGGGACATTTATACCATGAACGGCTGTATAGGCCCGACCGACATATTAAATAATAGAACTCGGGGTCAATTATCACTAAAATGAAGTCTATTCTCTTATCCAGCACAACCTCACTGTACTAGACTGACCAATCAGAAAAGATCATTTTTATAGTATACCCTAATACGACGCGATGAAGGCAAAGAAGTTTTCCTATATAATCTATTTAAAAAATCATAATTTTGAATTGCAATATTTCCGGTGTTACAATAACTATGATCCTAAAATTCGGATATGATATTATTATTGATGTTCCAAATATATGCGCCGAGTGTCATTAATAAATCTTGAAAAATAAATGAATAAATCAAAGTTGAATTTACATAGATGTATAGTAAAATATTGATTGTTTTACCATCTACTTAGGTAAAGTTCCCGAATTTAAGGATAAGAGAATTATATATCTCGATATAAATGGTTTAGTTTTGGGGTTCAAACGCTTTTAGAATTTATACTTCAGCTGTTCTGAGATAGTTTTTCTTGAATTAATGCATTTCTGTACAATCAAGTGATTTAGAATAGTGTACAAAATTTGAATCAAAAACATGAAGTTTTTGAAACAGTGGATTTTGAATGTTTTTAGTTATCAAATTGAAAATGGGATGTTGTACCAGCTTGCAATAGAATATATTTTGTAATGTTTCAAATCTTTTAGAATGTTACGAATTTGCTGAACGAGACAGATGACATAGGTTGCACACCTCTACATTACGCAATTCGAGAAGGACAACTGAATAATTTCGACGCCTTGATGACCTTAGGGGCGTTGGTTAACCAAAAGAATAAGCAAAAACAATCACCCCTACATTTTGCAGCAAGGTAAATTTTGAGGTCCGTTATTGCACGAGTAAATATCTATGCAAACCCCATAAATAACTAAATGTTTATTGAAGAGTAGATTGCAAAATCAGCATATCACAGTAGATTAAAGGACATTGGTTATAGGTATGAATATTTTTATTTAAGACAGCTAGTCAGTTGAAAAAATGATTTCATGATCCTTAAAGAGAGATGACCAGAAAAAAACTTTTTGGACAACATGATGATCATTTGCATTCTCATACACTCTGCCTGTGTACACAATTCCTTTGGATTAATGAGATATTTCTCTGTGGAATAACATGATAAAACAAAAACAAATTTCTTCAAGTTTTGATTCAGGCATATTACAAACAAAATTTGGCAATATGTTGTCTTATCGTTTTTTTTTTCAGAAAATATCCAGTATGTCTTGCAAAATTGAAGTGCAATAAAGATCAATAAAGTTTAAGCAGTTAAAGCATATAGCATGTTTGATTTATGTAATAAAACTAAACCGGTTGTCAATAACAACTAGATATGTCTTTAATCCTTCAAGCCTTCAAGCTTTAAATCTACCAGATTAGATGCACTGTATTTTAAAGTGTTCAAACATATTTTGTAGATATGGTCGTTTCAATACATGTAAACGACTACTGAACAGTAAAGATGGACCAGGAATCATTAATGAAACTGATGGTGATGGACTGTCTGCGATGCATCATGCTGCTCAGAATGGTCATGTCAAAATATTAACTCTTTTAATGCAAAAGGGGGCATACATGACAAAGTAAGATTTGCTTTCAATATATTATTAATATACATTTGAATTTCGATTCCTTTAACTGCAATAACTAGATCACCATATGGATGTCTCAAAGCTTTTAGTTGTCCCTTAAGCTCTGTTCAAGTTTCAACATAGGTTGACTTCGATAGTTCGAACACCCATTAACTAGTACTTAGTTTTCTTACTTGTTGGTCTCGATGTTAACAATTCATTTCTCTTCAATATAAAATGTAGACAGCTTATATTTTTTCTTGAATTGGACATGTAAAACGAATCGTCTTACATAAGCTACCATAAAATGCACGAATAAAGCTATCTACTGTTCATAACAAAGCTTTCCATTAGCGAATTAAACAACGGCAGTAGAATACCGAAGGTACAAAGGAGTGGCATTAGTCCAAAGACATGGCAAAAAAATGAGAACACAGAAAACTACTCCAGACAGCCACAAAGCACAGAATAATACAACAAGTAAAAATAGTACAACATGTAAAAACATTTTGAAATGAGTATCTCAAAAAAATGTTTTGTTTGCATTTCAATTATTCGTGTGTTATAATAAAAAGTAGTTATTAATGTTCCCTTGCTATGTTAAAATATATACATAAAATACTAATAAAGAAATCATAAAAAACATGTTAATTGAAATTGGATTGTTAATGAATAATGACATCAACCGTGTAAATACAATATGTTTATTTAGTAGTCATACCATTTGCGTAGCACGAGGAAATAAAAAAATGGTATTAGCTAAATATATTTAAGTTCTAAATCTTGTCAAAATTGTCTGTTTCTTCTTTAAAAGCCATGATTACTCCTTCCTATTAAGTACAAATGATTAGACAATGAGAGGACAAATTTATTGTTGTCAAAGTTACGAGAGCAAATACAAAAAATACCGAAGTTGTATTTAAAAAAAAACAGTTAATTTGGTTATGCTGTACAGCAAAACCAACTGTTCTAGAGAATATGGCTCTTTTGATCTTCTTGAATAATGAAGTATTTGCCCAAACACTTGTTTTTATCAGACATTATTTATGTGATGACATTCATGTAGGAGGCAAACTCTTGAGTTAAAATATGATAAAAAGATATGACATTAGGAAACGTTGGTGAAATTGGAAGACCTGTATAATGACACCTTTTATTGCTTTTTCTTTAAAGAAACTGCTCTGTTTTTCAATAAAAGATATATCATTTTATTACCTAATTGTATTGTTTTGTATGTTTTATTAAGTATTTTGTATTTTGAACTATTTTGGAGATTGTTACAATTCAGTGTTCTATTTCACGGTGTTCTATTGCCAGGTGTGTTCTATTGCCTGGAATGTTCTATTTCCTGGCTACTGTGATTGGTCAAAATGATTTCATCATGAATATTCATTACCGTTCTATTGCCTGGCTACTGTGATTGGTCAAAACGATTTCATGAATATTCATTACTGTTCTATTGCCTGGCTACTGTGATTGGTCAAACAATTTTATGAAAATATTCATTACTGTTCTATTTCCTGGCTAATGTTATTGGCCAAAACCATATTGATTTTAGTGACATAGATTTTTTTGCATTGACACGTTTGATGAAAACGTTCTTTTTAGTAAACAACCTTGAACTATTGATAATGAGAGAAATACTACAAGACGCGATGAACACAAAAAATCCACCAGAGTTCTAACTGACAGAACTAATTACTATTTTTTTTGAAAATGTGTAAAGCAAATGTACATTCTTTAACATTATGAAATGATTCAACGTGAAAACATATACATCATTTTGCACATTTTTAAAAATAAAAAAATGTTAATTAAATACAATTACATTTGTTCATATTTACTAAGCATTTTTGCTGCAATTTACTAAGCATTTTTGCTGCAAATGATCATTTGCGTATCAGAATAAAAATGTAAATAAAATAATTTGCAGTACATTTGAGTTTTGCATACGGCCATTTCAGCAACTTATTTCTCTTTTTGCAGATTAGGTAATAAAACAGTTATTGAATGTGTAGTCAGGCAATAGGTCAGAATTATTTTCTTTCGGTAATGGAAACAGCTCAGTGTTCTATTGCCCTCAGCCGTTGGCCTCGGGCAATAGAACACTGAGCTGTTTCCATTACGTCGGGAAAATATTCTGGTCTATTGTCTAGCTACACATAAAATAACTGTATACTATCTCTCGTGCTGCGTGGAGTCAGTAGAAAATATCCCCGTGCTTGAGATGTATGCTCTTATAATATTACAGTTATGGAGTGTTTGTCCGTGTGAGAATTTCTCATACGTTTACTAATTCATTTATTTATTTCAATTTGGCTGTTCAATATTTTCATTGTTTTTACTAAAATGATTATAACACAACAAATTTTGCCCTTTCAAACAAAGTTACACTACAAGGTTTGCCTACATCTATTTCGTTGTGCCCCGTGTTGTCTATCGATGTTGTTTTTGTCCTTATTTTTGTTTTTCGTCGGGCTACCTAATGACAAATATTTGTAGGCATAGATTGCCCGATTTTACTTTTTTTTCCTCATTGACCGCTTCCGACATGTGTTGCTTCAATGACATATTTAAGCTGCGATCGATGCTGCTCAACATTTTTATTCTCTTCTTGTAACCCTGGTGCTTTCAGCTGGATAACCCTGAGCATCGCCCGATTTGGCACTTCATGGCGGCTGGGGAGCAAGGGAGTGACCTTGATATAATTTTTGTCAA
>MJUU01039590.1:197071-216008 GCA_002080025.1 Modiolus philippinarum
AAGTTTGAATTTGGTTCTGGTCAGTTGATTATGTATAGAGTTATGGCCCTTGGAAAATATAGGGTTTCTGTAGTTTTTTTCTGTAACCGCTTGACATATTGATTTGATATTTGGTAGGTTAGTATATCTAGAAGTTCGAATTTGGGACCAGTCGGTTAATTTTGTACAGACTTATAGCCTTTGGACTAGTGAAATTTTGAAATATATAGGTTTCCGGATTTTTTTTTCTAAAACTGCTTGACATATTGATTTGATATTTGGTGTATTAGTGTATCTAGTTGACATACAGGTTAAGTTTGGTCATGATTGGTTGGTTTGGTCATAATTGGTAGGGAGTTTCGGTCCTTGAATTATGAATTTAAAAAAAAAAACATCAGTTTCTCAACCTTTTCTATACTATGCGTGAACATGTTGATTTGATATATGTTATATGATTGTTTGTTTATAAATCACTGATTAAAGTTAAATTTGGTTCCTGTTGAATGATTCTTGTGGACAGTTATGGCCGTTGGACTTAATATATTTTTGAAAAATTCATTTTTTGCACTTTTCTATGCATTAACTTTACATATCGATTTGATATTTGTTAATTTGTTAAATTTTGGTAAGGCACATATTCTGTTTGATTTTTTTCAATCAAAATTTTGTTGTTGCCCAACAATGCAATAAAGTTCGAGTTGACTGTGGACGGGTGTATCATGCGCTCTTGATGCAGCAGGTTATTGTTTAATTGTAATGTACAACCTCTCAAATTTAGGGATATATTTGAATTTGAAAAAGCTTTAAATCGGAAGATTGAAAGGAAAATCCCATAACTAAATGGATATTCAATTTTGATCGTGACAGGGGGCTTCAAGCGTCTTTAAAGGAAGTTGTGGATAACGCGTTGGAAATCAAAACATTTTAAGAACAAAAAACTTGACGGAAACACAAGAACACATGACAAGAGGACTTCAAATAAGACATACATTATTGTCTCTTTATACAAATATTACTAGTTTTCATAATTTGTCATGCCGGCAAAAGGGTACCCCCTTGGATCACCTTCGTGCTATCTGATGGTTATAAAATCTACAAGTAATATATGAACTCATATATACTTGTTTTCATTAATTTCAGATAGACTATGACTTCCAGTTTCTTCAATGTAAAAGAAGGAAGACTCCAAGTGGAGAAGAATTCTTACCTATGTATACTGTAAATGTAAGTTTCAGAATTTAAAGTTAAAATGTTTTACTTTTGAATCTAGTCAATAAATGCAGATTCTACGGGAAACCTTTTTGTTAAATGGTCGTTAAAAGGAAAACACATAAAGCCAAAAATGATGTCAGATATCAGAGTCAGTATCACTTGTCTTCATTTTTGATACTTTTGGAAACAAATGGAAAACAGGACAATAAAGAACCAATTCCGATATCGACTCTTCTCAAAAATATTAATCTTTAAAGCTTTTAAAAGTAGGATGCTCTGTAAGGCTGTCATTAAAGTGAAACTACACCTTTTTCCCATATTTACATTTGTGGTAAAGAATGTTATTCTATATCAATTGGTGAAAACCCGACCTCGATCTGTTAAGTGGTTTTAGAGAAATATTAGTTTTTGTATTCAATTTTTCTCAAATCTGGATCACTTCCGGTATCTCAATACGTCATAGATACTTTAACCACGTGTTAATCACATGGTTGCTTTTTAAACGTTTGATTGGACAAAAATTTCGTATCATTAACCATACTGTTAAAGATCACTACGATGTACCAACTATTGCAATCGAAAATGTGTATTCAAAATGCAGTTACAAAAAAACTTCGTTTTTATACCCTTTTGCATATTATTCATCTATTTATTTTAAATATCCACAATGATGCATCCGAAATGTCTACAAAATCCACATGAAGTGTGTTTTTCTTCGTTTGTATTTATTGAACAAAGGATGGAATATGTTGCCATAAAATAATTACACAGAAATGTAACAGAAACAACAGGTAACATTTCTGATATTACCTCGGGCATTTGAAACCTTTGATGTAGACGGTCACCAGTAGTCGTTTATTGCTACTTTCGTTAATTGGATAATTGGTCACATGTCACCTGCAGGTGTGAAAAACATTGATGATTTGAGAGAAATCATTTACCTGTGATGTTTCTCAATAAAATGAAATACACAGCGAGTCGATGCAAACAGAAAATAAATAAAACTTGATAGAAATATTAAAATAGACAAGAACTAGCTAATTTTCAACATGCCATTTTTAATCAAAATGTCCTTGATTAAAATAGACTTTACTCACGAAAATTCTCTTTTTGAAAAGTACTGAACGAAAATTTATCAAGCTTTGGTGGGAGGATAGGACTGGTAAATTAGATGAAAATCGTATCGATAACCAAATCATCGTTAGATTCTGTATTTTTGACCGATTACAGACCACAAAATTAAATTTAAATCTGTCAATTTAGTAATGTTTTGTTTGCAAGTTTTCACGAAGAGCGTCTTCCACTAGAAACTATTGTGCCCTCGATTTTGTAAGATTTTGATCGCCTATTTATGTATTCATTTTATTTTGTTTCATTTTATTTTTTTACATCCACAATAAAAGTTTACAAAGACAACGTATGAGAGCTTCTCCAATACCTTTAGTTTTATGAATTATTTCACAGAAACAAACATTAATTAACGATCGACATCCAGAATGACTTAGTTGTGTATTCAAATCATGCGTCACCTGGCAGACAAACAAGGTGTAAAACAGACAGGACACCCATTTAATGACTATTCAATAAATCTCTTGTATTTAGGGGACGAATATTTGATTTTCAGGGGAGGGCTAGGGCGATAGAAAATTCATTCATTTTCACAAAAATCTCGGACAAATATTATTTATTTCCACTAAATGTCACATCGAATTATTTATCTGCATTTGCAACAAAAAAAATTATTCTACAAATCAAAATTAAATTATTTATTTCTATGATAAGTTGGATTATAATATTTATTTTTCACTGGCATCAAGATTAATTTATTTATTTGCAAAATCGCCAAAAGACCCCACCCTGTGCTTTTTGCAGTTTTCTTGTAAATCAACAAAGCAAGCTCGAGAAAATAAGCACNCCCCCCCCCCCCCGAAAATCAAAAAGTCGTCCCCTTACTATTAACGGGATCAAAGTTATGAATGTATGCATCTACCATATTTTAGGAAATTGTCAAAGAACGTATGCAAAAATTGGATTATACACCGTGCACAAGTAATAGCGGTTGTTTATTTCTATGCCGCTTTTTACAGGCTACCCTGTGCTTTTTGCAGTTTTCTTGTAAATCAACAAAGCAAGCTCGAGAAAATAAGCACTTCGAGTAAACTGGTATTCTGACAAGTATTTCGATGGATAAATGATTTTTAAAATGTTCAACCCCCTGAATCAAAAGTAAAGGAATGGCCATTGTTGACATAAAAGGCGAAGAATTAGTGCATATTTTCCATAAATTCCACACAAATGGATGTACTTTGAAAGGATATTCTTACAAGCTATGCATTACACACCAACAGATCGTTGTAAACTAGAACACATTTTGCTTCACTCAATAAACCTGACTCGTAATTTTATTGGACATAAGATGCAACTACGGTCAGTTTGCCAAAATTGTTAGTTGGACTTCGCCTCGTATCACTTTCTTCGTGAGTTTGAAGGAACACTGCAGACATGTCAACTCTTACTTTTTCATTTTATATTGACGACTTCAGGCATCGTTGTTTTTGTTTTTTGGTTTTTTTTTCTTGCAGATCACTAGGACAGCTGTTTTATAAATTTCATTTACGCGTTTGACTTTAAAAGCGAAATTTTCACTCAGTCTTCTTTTGCCTAAGAAATTTTCATGATCGGCGAATTATGCTGTTGTAACACACTACGTGGACAAAAATATATTCTTATGGAAGATTTTCCTACCAGAATATGCAATAATTATTACATACATAATTTGTTCTTATGGATATTATAAATAAATGCTTGTTCCGAGGAAGGTCAATGCTTAATATTATTTTTCCTTTAGAAAAAAGTCCACAGGAATGAAATCACGGGAACACACTTCAAATGTGTATGGATTTATAAATTGTCCATCACAATTACCTGGACTGCCAAAAGACACCTGTTGTATATTCCGTTAATCAACTATTTCCGATCAGCAGGTGACCTATACAACATGTCTCGTGCCAGCATGTGGCTATTTGACACACAATATACAATCTTGTCATCTGACACAATTTACAACCGTTTGAAACAAATCAGTCTGTTTTTATTAAAATAGACGAAATTGTGTCTGGATCTGGTAAAATATGCGTGCATTATGTTTGGTTCTGTCAAATTAAATTTATTCCTAAAGAGGGATATACGTTTTATGTTTCTCTGACTAAATCGAGGAAAATATATATATTGAAAATACTCTACTTGGCTTAAATTAAAATCATGCTATTTGAAATAATTGTTTAGTAGAAATGCTGTCTTACTGGCCATTACAGTTTGTTTCTTTTTTTATATATTTCGGTTATTAGTTATTCACTACTGACCATTCGTCGATCTGTTCAAAATGGCTGTCCCCACAACGATAAAATTTCAATTTTGTATTCGCTTTTAGTACTTTATCTGTTAAAATATAATATTAATATCGGAGTATTATGAATATTTAATGCATAAAGAACAACATATCAAATTTTCATTTTTGAGTGTAGTTTCACTTTAAAATTTGGTTTTATATTTTTCATATTCTACTCTTTTACTTAAATTGTATCATTCTAATCAACAAATATTCAACATAGCAAACAATATATATATATATATTTTCAGCAAATGGTAAAGTTTGGGAGAGTTGAATTACTGTCTCATCCAGTCTGTAAAGCATATCTAGCCATGAAATGGTATGTAGTATCGTTTTATATAAAAAAAAATTGATAACTATGTGCATTTTCAGTAATCTTAAAATGTAAACTATAAATTTCAAAACTTTAAAATTTCAGACAATTCTGAGATATTTATACACATGATCTGCCCATTTTTGCCTTTTTTATATTATATCCTCAATCTTACTTGGCATATATTTGAGAAAATTGTTTTTTAATGGTAAACTTTTATCATCTATAATCATACTACTTGATCAGGGATTGAAGAAAATATATTCGGGTTTTTTAGGACATTATTTTTTTTCTAATGAAATGAACTATTGAACGAAGTTCAAACGTCTTCCAAATGTATCAGTTATTTGTTTTATATATCTATTTATACATGTTTTGACTTTGGCCCCTAAAATATTTATCATGCACTGAAGAGACATGGGTTGTCGAAATGAACTAATACAGAAACTATAATTCAATACAATCTCGGTATTATTTGTTTTTGTATTGTCACTGATTCGATTCATTTTTTTGTTGACATTGAGTCCAAGCCCAGTCTTCAAGTGTTTTGATGGTAGCACAAAAAACCCGCTATTCGAAACTTTACAGTTTTTGCACTGTATCAATGTCATAAATTAAAGAGTACCTCTCTCGTGCTAAGCGCCATCATTACCTGTTTTTTTGGTGTTTGCTTTCAATTCATTTTTTGTATTGAATCAGATCTTAAATATGTTTTAATTTCTGAAGAGACACACAATATCGAAATAATTATCTGTGGAACATTAAATTCATGACAATGTTGGTATTTTTTATATATTTTATCAAACCCAAGAAATTAGCTACAGGACGATTTTATCAAGCTTCTAACAGCGCAAAGAAGGGTAATTCTGGCTGAATTTGCAATTTCTGAATTTACTTATATGTTTAAGATGCTCTCAAAATGAAGTAAGATAACATGGCTTTCTCGTTTAATTGACCATCTAGTACAGAAAACTTGTTTTTGTTGGATTGATGATGCCATAATGATGATCCAAGCTTTAGCGTTGATACTACAGTTAATGCCATTTTTGTTTTAGGCAAGCATATGGAGTTTGGTTATATTCCGTAAACTTTATTTTCTACATTGTTTTTCTTGGGTTGCTGACTTATCTGGTAACGCTGCCTTGTTCGTTTGATATGGACAATGACAATGTGAACAAAAGTAATTCTAGTCAATTTAAAACCGTGCATGGATGCAGCGAGGTATGTCCATTACATCTTTATATATATTATCAAGCGACAATAAATTCAATTAAATGAAATAACTGTATTAATTTGAATAGATTAAAAATATGGTTTAGTAGAAAGATAAACAAGATTTTTATAGTTTTCATGTTTTCAAGTGATTTGTGTTAAATGATATAGCTGATTTTGGCTTTTCACTTTGATTTTTGTTTTGTTATTTGTGTTTCCAAATATTTTAATTTGACTTGCACGGAAGATAAGTTGTTGAAATGGCCAGAAATGAAATTTACAGTAACTTTGGTAAAAAAGATAGACCAATACTCTCTATGGCTAATACCGGTTTGAGAAAATATATAATAATATTGAAATAAATTAACACTAACTTTGGTATTTCGCTATTAATTTGAATGTACAATTTCTAGTAATGTGACATTGTATTTTCAGGGGAATATGGGCTCAGAACTAAGTAAGTGGGTTGTCCTTATTTTTACTATACTCAATATGGCAAAAGAGGTTTTCCAGATGGTTCAACAGGTATGTTATAGACAAACATTTATACTCCTTCTACAAGGATATTGGGTATACCCTATATTATGTGACGTCATCATGTTGTTTCTGTTCTAATGTTCTTTAAAGTCTTCGATGCATTACCATGGTAGTAATGCAAATCTGCAATTTTGTGTTTTATGATCAGGCTATATTTTTTTAATATGTTTTCAGCTTCATCAGTTTTTAACGCAATGAAGTAACATTTCGTTGAGTTTCCTATGTAATGTTAAATCTTGTATTTTACTGCAACTTTTTTAAAATCACGCCAATATGACAAGAATGCATTTTCATGCCTGTCAAGATACTGTGTAATTTTAAACGACCAAGTAATTTTTTTCACCTAGAAGTTTTTGGAAGTCTTATCTTTTGTACCAATTCGTCTTATTATGACTACTCAGATGAGTAGACGTAAAGCTTTGTCTTCGACTATGCCCTGTATTAATTGCATAGTCATGGCATTTCCCCTATAAACGCTCGTTGCTCAGAACTTACAGGTGTAATGGCCAACTGATGCTGTCATCAGTTAACAGTGTACTTACAATTTATTAAAAAAACACAATTATTAGTTCGAAAACTTTTGTTACATTTTGATTTTGAATTATTATGAGGCAATGAAAAAATGACATTTGTTTAAAGATTACAATACGAAAACGTGTGTTTTGTAACATGCAACAGCTGAGACGAATATTGACTGAAGCCTGCATTCCTCTATTTCATAAGACTCGTACTAATAAATATATTTGGAGACACTTATAGGTAAAAACCATGAATCTTATTATTATTTCAGAGATTGAAATACATTGCAGATCTAAACAATGCTTTGGAATGGGTATTATATATTTCATCTGCCTTGTTTGTTGGTCCAAGTTTGTTTGGTTACAGTGATCATCTGGAAATCGTGCCAGGAGCTTCAGCTATATTTTTGGCTTGGTTTAACTGCTTGTTGTTTCTCCAAAGGTAAGTCAAAATATAAAAAAAAAATATATGAAATCGGACCATATTTCGAAAATATTTTAAAAAAATGAAAATAGAAAATATCAAACGAGATTAAAAGTCAGTGATCATATTTTAGAAATTGAAAGGGGAAGGTACAAAAATATTTAACGAGAAAACAGAAAATGTTAGCACTATTGACGATGACGAACACTTATTTTCATGTAATAATAACTAAAAACTAAGACAAAACTATCTACAGGAAATAAAATGGACTCTACAACTGCATAATTTTTCTTTTTAATTTTGTAATCTTTGTTTTATTTTTTTTTGGTTATTGTTCAAGTATGCCTTCAACCCTAATGTAATGGGAACAAATGTGCACTCTAAATAAATAAATAAATATTAAAATCATAGAACCCATTTAATTATGCAATTAGTTAAATGACCTATGGAAGATAAGATATCTTTCTGAAATAATCACAAAATGCATATAATATGCAATCGTTGTTAAGAGTTGATTCACATAAGTAAATTTAATATTTTAGTGGGAAAATTGTAAGAATATGACTTTCTGTTTGACAAATGTTTTCTTATTTACTAAGACCTTTTAATTTTTTCTTTTCTGTACATAACTTCACGTCATTTTATAAGTATTAATTCATGATTTCACTCCATTTTTACTGGTCAAACTATTTTCATATATATGCTTTAGTTTTTTGTGTTGTATATGTAATGTTCGTGTGTTTTGTGGGCATGTGGTGTCTTTGGTGTTCCGTCTTTTGGTGTTCTTGCTTTTGCCTTGTCTCTGGACTTTGATATGTGTAATCTTGTGCTTTGTTCCTTCTGTATTCTACTGTCGTTGTTTTACATTTGAATGCATCTTTTTTCTGATACTTTATGCTTTGTACAACGATTAGAATGCAAGCAATTTTAATTACTGTTAATTTTTAGAATAAATATAAATGTCGTTTTGTTTTAAAGAAAATCACTTACAAAGTGATTATCAAATTTGATTTTTTGGTGAATAAAATTAGTTGTCTACTAACAATTTATCAACCTCAGTAGTTTCTTATACACTCTCGCAGACCTTTTTTATATTCTTACGAAAATGAATTTCGTCAGGTACTCCTTAAAGATCATAAAATAAAAGATTCTATATCCTTCACTCTCACTTATAGATACATTGATGATGTTCTCTCTATCATAAACGCATCATTTTGCTAAATGGATCCCATTAATATATCCGCCATAAATAGAGATAATGGAACACCGGCACTAGAATACCGAGGGAACAAAGGATTGAAGTTCACAAAAATCGAAGTCCAAAGACAGGGCAAAAACGAGAACACAGAAAACAATGACGTTACACACAAAAACAATGACGTTAGACAGATACAAAGCACAGAAACAGAAATTACAACATTCAAAACAAAGGTACTCACAGTGTGAATCCAGTGAAACTGAGAATGACATCAGGCGCTCCGGAAGGGTAAGCATGTCCTGCTCTGTTAACAGCACCCGTCACATTGCAAGTGAGGTAAATATGCTTTCGGAGGATCTGTTTGGTAGCTGATTGATTAATGTCATTTTCTAACCCTTAGACTAAACCAATTTAAATCCACAATGCTTGTTACTTCTCTAACCCTCAAACAGTACCATGGTGAAATTTTTAAATGTTTTTGAACCTTATTATTCAAACATTAACAAGAACAAATCGGTTCGACAAACATCACTAACGAAGATAAAACTAAAATGATATACGAGATAACACAAAAAACTCAAGCACTTACAGTGTGAACTCCCTTAAAAACTGAGAGCGACATCAGGTGGTCCGGAAGGGAAAGCATGTCTTGCTCTGTTAAAAGCACCCGTCACACCATGATTGATTCAATCCGGGAAAATGTCAAAGTCGGCAGTCAAATCCAGGAAGACGTGAATCTAGCTGAAAATGTCCACTTTCATTTGGGATACTGACACGTCATATCTTTCAATGATGCTTTGGTGACGGACATAGAATTTCTTGAGGGATGAAATTAACATAGGTGACTAAGCAGCTTTTGGGACAGTGTTTTTGCTCTGTTAAAAAAATCACTGTACAAACTACACGCTCGACAGTAACGAATCAACTGTGAAATGTACACTCCATAGGCTGGGGAGGTAGGTATATTGCTGCTAAAAAAGGGAAAGTTCACAATTGGGAAATTAAAATCATCACCTGTCATATAGCTTAGATTTCAAATGTCCATCTTCTTCAATATACAATAAAAGATCTAGGTACAAAGCTGAAGTAGGTGTTTCAGTTGTTTCTTTAATTTCAAGCTCATTTGGATACATCTGATGTAAATACTCCTTAAATGTAGGATTATTAAGAGAGAGAGAGTACATCGTCTATGTAGCGGAAGCTGAAATTAAAGGACTGGGCTAAATGTTTTTGTTTTCTTTGAATAAGCCCTTGTAAAAACTTGGCCTCGTATGAGTAAAGGAAAAGGTCAGCTAAAAGCGGCGCACAGTTGGAAACGACAGAAACCACTAGATCCTTCTTTTTTTGGGACTTACATCTCGAATTTGACGAAAATGGTGATCCTGGTACTAAAATTTACGACAAAAGGGGCGATTTTAATTTCAAAATTATCAATTTTCCTAACATGTACAGAAATATTCCAGCTTTTCTTGCTTACAGAGTGTTTGTTTCACAGTTGATTCGTTAAGCGAAGGCCAGCACAAATTATACAGACTTTCTCATTAGACATAGTTATCTCTTTGACCACCTTATGAATCAAGCTTCACAAAATTCCGATCATTAATAAGTTTTTTAAAAGATATCAGTCCCTTGTGGAAAAATATGAAGATTCGGTCCGAAGTGTGATTCAAGACTCCTTTTTTACTTAATACTGGGATGATTATTTCTTCTAACTGTCTACGACCTTTTAATAGCAATTGCTGCTGAGTTGCTACCGGTCGCTACCGCAATGGAAGCAACGGCAGTAGAATACCGAAGGAACAAAGCACAAGATTACACAAATCAAAGTCCAGAGACAAGGCAAAAGGAAGAACACCAGAAGACGGAAGACCAAAGACACCACATGCCCACAAAACACACGAACATTACATACACAACACAAAAAACTAAAGCACTAAATGTGTGAACTCTCAAAAACAGAGTGACATCAGGTGCTCCGGAAGAGTAAGCATGTCCTGCTCTGTATACAGCACCCGTCACACGGTCAGTGAGGCATATGTTTTGAAAGATCTGTTAGGTTACTGATTGGTTATTGGAAGAGGATGTTTTGTGCGCCAGAAAACCATTTTAATCCACCATTTCTTTTGAAATGCCTGTACCAAGACAGGGCCATTGCGGTCGACAATTTTTTCCACCTGATTTGTCTTTTTGTCTCATGGACATAGGCTCATGACTACTCTGTTCAGTATTTTGGTATTACCCCATTGCACAGATTTGTTTGTGCAAAATACAAGTAATTGGGTTGCACGACAAAAATTTGGGTGATTTTTGCTGAATTTTTTTATTGGATGTTTATAGGCAACACCTTTAAAATGTTTTTATCCGTTCTGTAGGGAATAAAAAAATAATGTTACAAGAAGATAGTTCGATAAAACTTCTGTTTCTGAATTAATCTGGGTATCTCCATATCTGTTTCATCAATGATTGTCAACTCAAATTCTAGCAGGGCATATCATTTAGTATTTCCTTCAAATTTAGACATTTAGACATCAGTATAGCGTAAACAACGAAGATCAACAACGAAGATCTTTGCTAAGTATTTTGCCTGTGAGTAAGGTTCTAAAATATTGCACTTTCGGCATTTCAGATAAGCCTGTAATGTATAAATGTTCTTTTGCAGTTCATTGGAAAATAGTATATTGATATATTTTTTTTCGCCTTTGTTGCAGGTTTGACATCTTTGGCATATATGTAGTGATGTTCTTGGAAATACTGCGTACACTTGTTCAAGCATTATGTGTGTTCTCACTACTAATTGTAGCCTTCGGACTGAGCTTCTTTTTGCTTATGAGAAATGAGGTAATTTTGTAGTGTTTCTTTGTACATGCATCATTGTCATTAATGCAGTCCTTTGAAAAAAAAAAACAAAAAAACATTTCATTTGAATAACAAAGTCGAAATGTACCCAGTTTTGCTAAATCGCGTGGGATGCGATTATCGAGATTGAAGCACGATAATCGAGATATCCCTATGATGAGTGCGACGGCATTAAAAATACGGAAAAGTGGCGACATCTGTTGTCAAATTAATATTAATATGATTATAAAGTCATATAAATGATATTAAAAAGTATTTTTTTATATATTTTCAAGGTTATTAAATGCTCATTCATCTTTTAAGTACTCTAGTGATATATTTAAAAAGTATTTTGGGACACGGAATGTTCAATTTAATTACGACGTCCGGTCCAAAGTTTCTGTAATATATATCTTGGTGATTTTATTATGAAGAACAACAATAATGCGTTGTTTCATTACTCGTTTTTACCCGAAAAGCCGATTTTATTTAGAAACTTCAAATATCTTAATTTTTTTTTATAATTTTGTTGAAAACTAAGGAGTATCTCCCTTATGCAAAGATCTCTCCTAAACTGATTTTTGCTTTCGATTAAGATCATATTTGGTTATTCATTCTTTATCAGTTATTAAACATCTTTTAGTTAATGGTATTCTTAATGTTAGATTTTATCTGCACTGAAGACACATAAAATGTCTAAATGGCCATAGGCAAAAACTAAATTTACAGTAACTTCGGTACTTTGTTGTTTTTACCATGTTTTTGTAGAAACTTTGTCTCATGTGCGTTTACTCTAAATCCCTTCGTTGATCACGATTAGCAAAACCCATTAAAACTTATCCGTGTCGTTTTTTTTTCTTGATTTGGGGATGTGACTTCTATGATTGAAAATAATTGTCTTTAAAAATTTAGGTTTAGAACAAATTTTCTGAAAAAAAAACCATTAAAACTAACCATTTCAACAAGCCGACTTGAACTTACTAATATTTATGAGCAAAGCTCATTGTTGAAGAAGCTCATTGTTGAAGACATCATGAGGACTTCGTGATGAATAAAGACAAATAAAGCCTTATTCCATTGCTTGAATTGACCATGTTTTTGTCGAGACTTTGTTTCATGTTTATTTATTCCGTAATCCTTTCATAGGTTATCGATAGAAGGTTCTACCTTAGTACTATTTCGTTAAAAAAAACAATTATTTTAGAGTTTTCACAGAAAGTTAGCATCATCCGTGATCCTTGTGGGTTTATTTTTATTTATTATTCTTTTGCAGTCTTGATTTGAAAATGTCTTACTCATTTCATTTTTTTGGGGTACTTACTTAAATTATTCGGCAGTTTATTTTCTTGATAATCCATTCTTGTGTTTAATTATACGAAAAGGCAAATTCGCAACGTTTTAATTAAGTGATATTTTCTATTTTGCGATATTTTTTTCTCATCTGTTTAGCGAAAATTTTAGCGAAAATTTGGTGCTAGCCAAAAACTTTGGTTTTCAATATTTATATTCATATATATGTAGTTCATCACATGTAATGTCATTGTATTATAAACTATATAGAAACACTGAAACATCAAAAGCTCGAGAAGAAATTGCAATGACAGAATGCTTTTGTTACAGACGTCGCATGCTTTCTTGACTCCAAGTTTGTCGCTCCTAAGGGCAGGTATAATGATGATAGAACTGGATTACATGGCATCTTTTAGTGACCCCTATACAGATGATGACCAGAAAACACTGCCTTTCCCAGCAGCAACAATTGTTCTTTTAGTTGTCTTCGTGTTAGTTATGCCAATATTGCTTATGAACTTACTGGTAAGACATTTACTTTTACACTCGTATATGTAAATATAGACATGCCTATATTGCTTATGAACTTACTGGTAAGACATTTACTTTTACACTCGTATATGTAAATATAGACAAGAGGCTCAAACGGATCCTGTATCAGCCACCTGCCATAATTCTGTTTTGCTGTGATTGATACTCTAGGCTTTTCAAAAAGCTGACTGTTCAAGTGGTCAGGGCATTATATCTTAAATTCCCTCGACCCTGCATTAACCATGCAATTGCCTTGTATGTAACTTGCACATTCATTCAAGAAGATGTACTGAATAATGATATATAAGGAATATAAGTTTTTTTTAATCTTTCTACAAAATTTAAATGTCTTGTACACAAATGACCTATGAAAGTATTGTGGCAGATTTCCTGGAACATTTACGTATGATGTTTGCAATTCTTAAATGAACATGCCAATATGAGTCTTAGTTAACTAACTGAGAACCGAACTGTCAGTCAACTTTCATTTGGAGGAAGCAGTGTCAGTTGCAATTAAATGTTTATTACTTCCTTTGTCTTTAAGATTTATAATTTTTGAAACCGTTTCTAAATACGTATGTACCAGAATTCAAACATATCAGATGGCTGACTTAAAATGTGTAGTCATATATTTTTATAAAAAATGTAGTAACACGTACGTATAGCAACACCTTCAAAACTCCTGTCTTTTGTCTGTTAATCAATTACTCAATGTTCTATAGGATTCTTTTGTATACCAATCATTGTAAATCAAATATTTGAAACATTTCAACTGTTATTTCTAACAAATGCAATCCTGTTAGGTTTCTGTGGACACGGAATGATTGTTGATTGAAATATATTGATGCAAGAAAATCAAATAATTACCAAAAACATGCAACACACAGTCAAACATGTCTAATCCGACACCTGAGTATTCCAACATCCTGCTGATCGAGCTGTACGACCAATTCGGAAATTAATCTCTCATCAACAACGCTAGAACCCAAAAATAGGAAATCCACAATTTCAAAAAGTGTTTGAAATGCATAAAGCCAAACAAAATCCGAATAATCAGTAATCAGTAATATCATGTATGTATGCATGATTATCTATCATTTGCTTTCATTTTAGATTGGTCTCGCTGTTGGTGATATTGAAGCTGTACAGAAGGATGCTACATTGAAACGACTAGCAATGCAGGTAAACATTTATTTTAAAGTTTGCTTTCTTTATACAATAAATATCTTTATCTTCATAATATTTACTCCACCTAGTACAGATTGGGCATGTTAGCGTTTTAATCAGCAGAACTTCTTTTGTAAATATGATAGATCATTGTGCAGAATATTGAGTCTTGGTATACAAAATGTCAAACCGTTATAAGTTTGACTCAGTTCTGATGAACAAAAGCCTATTATGAAGTTGGTTAATTTTGTTAGATGACCATGCATGTTCTACTTTGTTGCCCTGAAATTCCTTTGTTAATACGATTTTTATGAACATGGATTTTCGGAAAAGAATACATAATTAATATTAAATATGAATATTAAAATGTCATACATTTTGACTATAAACATATGCTTTCGAAATGGCAATTTTATTAGGTCAACCCAGACAACGTCGGGATGACATGCTGTTATTCTACGTTTCTGCTGACAATTTATTCAAATCGATTTTATAATAAACGTGTATAAAATATATTACTCATTGACTCAGTTTTTATACGACCGCAAAAAAAATGAGGTCCAATAAAAGTATGGCGCTGTCGACGTCGTCTGTAGACACTTTCGTTTTTGGTCAATAACTTATTATGTTCCAGCTGATCTGTCAGTATAAAATTTTGACACAGTGTTCCTGGGCACAAAAGGAAGGCTTAGTATAGTTTTCGTTATTTTGCCTTGCCCTTTTTTACAAAAAGGGACCAAAAAGGGCAAAATTAAGTGTTTTCACATATTTGGCTGTGAAAATGTATTATTAATCAGATTTTGATGGGGTATCTAATCGGTGTGTTCCTAATTAAATTTCCTATCTGTAGTATGCCAACTGCCATGCACCGTTCATGAGATAAATTAGGCCCAAAACGGACGAATTTCAAATTTTTTTTTCAGTTTTATTCCGATTTTGATGCATTGTTTTTTTATTTTTATTTTTTTTTTGCAATGGATTCCTGATGAAAAATAAATACAGAGCTGCACCATAAAATTTTTGATTACTTGTTTCCTTTCCGAGCTATGAGGAGCCAAAATGGGGCAAAATTGCAAACACGCAGCTTGGTTACCTGAAAGTTTTATTTTTCATCCGATTTCGATGTGATTTTTTTTTCTTTGGGTTCCTCTTGTTGTAAGTATTGTCTTTCAGCAGTATGTCAACTGATTTGGCGTAGGTCTAACGATTTTTTAGCTATAAGGGGTCAAAGGGGCCAAAATTACAGTTTTTGAAATATGTGAAATCTATATTTTTCATTAGATTTTGATGTTTTTCTTCTTTGGCTTCCTCTTATTATAAGCTTGGAAGTATGCAAACACTTTTGGTGTAGTTCTTCCTGTTTCAGAGCTATTATGGGTCAGAGGGGTCAAAATTGCAATTTTTTAATATGTGAAATCTTTGTTTTCATCAGATTTTGATGGATTCTTTTTTTTTGGGGGGGGGGTTTCCTTTATTTTAAGTTTTATTACAAGTTTTCTGCAGTATGCAAACAGATTTGGTGTAGCTCTTATTGTTTCCAAGTTATATGGGGTCAAAGGGGTCAAAATTGCAATTTTTCTATAGATATTAATTTTTCTTATTTTTCTTTGGATTTCAATCAAGGCTTTTTCTTTGGATTCCTCTTAACTTACGGTTTAAGTGGTGTGACAGATTTGATATATATCTCTTTCCATTTCTGGGCTAAAAGGGGTCATACTGGGTCAAAATAGCAGGTTTTCAAATAACATTAAACGTTTTTCACCTGAACATAATGGGATTTTTGTTGGTTGTCAACAGATTTTGTGTATCTCTTACATTTCATAAAAGGGGCCAATATATTTTAATTTCCCTAGTTTGTGAACAGCTGATTAATGTGTCACGCTTTTTACTGCGTCCACATTCATTTCACATGACACTTGTTCAAATTACAGTGGTCGACTTAATGCGGTCTTATGATGCTGCGCTCGGAGTAGCCCTTTATAATAGAATAAAACGCATTCTTTTTAAAACTTAAAACTTTTAAAACTTACCTGACTGCAAGGAAGTAGAAGCATGGCCAAAAATCTTTTATTTCAATAAGATATGCATTAAATACATTCACAAAAATACAGAGAACACTGACCATACCTGACTGACCATTCCTGACTGAACACAACATAAAAACGAATTTGCAATCATACTGACAAATCTTAACTTCACAAGAGCATCAAATGCATCATATGTTGGAACTTGAAGTCTTGCCTATCACATTTTGAATTGTAACGTTTAATGAAATAAAAAAAAAAATTTCCATTTCTTATTTTTAAAAATTTAGTCTAAAGATGTGAATGTTGAGATTCTTAGAGTATCTGCAGTTTTTGAAAGGTAATAGTTTATAACCAATTCTGTATTAGTAAAAAATAACTCCTGCATACTTATTTCAATATTTGCCTAACTCAATAATTTATAAATCAGCTTTAAATTATGCAAAGGAAGAAGTGTTTAGACAAATTTAACAGACATTGTAAGGAAGCATATGTTGCTGCGAGTCCCATATACAACACAGTAAATTGCAACTATGCAAGCTAGTTGGATCCCATTGATATACCCCCCGTAACTTAAGATAAAGGAAATCACATAAAACTTCAAGATCTACATCTTTTTAGGACTTGTATTTCGAATTTGACGAAAATGATCATCTTGGTATACAAAAACATTTACGTCAAAAGGACGATTTTAATTTCAAAACTATCAGTTTCCCTAACATAGACAGAAAATTCCAACTTCTTCAGCTTACAAAGTGTTTGTTTCACAGTTGAATCGTAATGCGAGAGCTAGAACAAATAATAGTCTGTCCATCTTCGTGAATGACTTATTAATCAATGCTTCAAAAAAAAATGCCGTAATATACAATCATTAAAAACGTCCAAGTTCTTCAAGTTCAACAGTCCCTTGTGGAAAAATTTGATGCTCGAATCCAAACTTTGATTCAAAATTCTTTTTACTTAACACTGTGATAATTATTTGTTCTTACTGTCTACGACTTTTCATAGGCAATTGCTGTTAAGTATCTACTTTACACTACCGCAATTGAAGGAGAGGTTTGACTATTTTTTTAAATACCTGCACCAAGTCAGGACCATATCGGTCGACAATTTTTCCGGTGGTTTTTCTTCCACCTGCTTTTTTTTTTGCCTTTTGGACTTTGACTATTGACAATTCTGTAATTTTGTGTTATTCCCTCCACTTTCCACGGTTTCTTGGATAATTATTGATGCGTTTTTGAATATAACCAAATATCTTGTCACACAGACTATGATAGCGTCAAAAAAAAAATTATTGAATTCTTTAAATGACATAATGTAATGGGATTGGTAGTTATTCTTTTGATTTATTTCACAAGATACTATGAAATATTCTTCAGTTTATACAGAAGAAAAAAATGAATTCTAAAATTAATATATATATATTTTTTTAATTTCGTGCATTTATTTTAATGTTCTAATATTTTAATATTTTATACTTACTCATAATTTTTTTAATTTTTAATACCATACTTAAAATTGTTGGTATATATAAGCAAACAGTGTTTAACAAAATCTATATAATTAATCACAAAAACATATTTCACATGGATGATTTTTTTTTCCTTTTATCTAGCAACTCAATTCTTCTAAAGGCTTCTCTCATTGTTTTCTCATTGTTGAACTTAATTGTGAATTCAAAATTAAGAATAGCAATGAAAGCATTGTTCCATTTGCCTTCTCTCACCATTTATTCGTTGGGATTTTGTCAAGCATTTCATAGCACTTTTAGATACAACTAAAGACATGCCAAAATAAAATTTCTTTGTTTTGTACACATACAATAGTGTAAAATAAAACAAAAAGTGACTTTACTTCAGTAAAGCCATCTTAGTCAGTGAATGTATAAATCGTACCTGAGGTTTGAACACTTATGTTTTTCTTAATCATTGTTCTTCGTTTCTAATCAATGTAAATATAAGAATTTGCATATTTAACATAATTAGAGCATTAATTAACACTGTATTTAGGATGGTTACACGAATCAAGCATGTCAGAAATGGCAAATTACATAATGCACATTGCACGTTTCTTTAAGTTAACCTTATAAACAATTTACTGTGCTTTTTACAAGTAAGTTTTAGGAACTTCTTTTGTGTTACCAACAGTACTAGTGGATAAGAAAAAAAAATGGGGACCAACTTCGAGTTACATCAGCGAAAAATGTAGATTTTGCTTCACTATAAAGTGTCCAAATATTCAAGTGGTCTTCAATGACTTTTTCTAGAAAACCAATTTTCGTGTACTTTTAAGATTTTATTATTCAT
>MJUU01039591.1:18553-54202 GCA_002080025.1 Modiolus philippinarum
TTCTGCTAAATTTTATGTTTTGTTTTTCCTATTGGAAATGCCTTTTATCTATGTCAGCCATGGTCCAGGTGAGCGATACAGGCTCTTGAGAGCCTCTTGTTTTGTTTGTTTTGGAGTCCTCTTGTTGTAAGCTTATGCTAGTATGTCAAAAGATAGCTCTTACCATTTTCTAAGCAATAAGGGGTCAAAGTGGCTTGAATTGCAATTTTCGAAATATAAAATCTTTAAATTTTTATTGGATTTTAATGGGGTTCCTTTCTTCGCATCCTCTTATGGTATAGTTAAAGTAGTATGTTGACCAATTTGACATACCTCTTACATTTCCGATATATATAAGGAATTATAAGGGCTAATTTTTATTTTCCTTAGTTTGTGTGCAGCTAATAACCGGGTCAAGCTCTTTGTTGTGTCCATTTAATTACTGTATCAAGCTCTTTACTGTGTCCTCATTCATTTTGAAATACACTTATTCCAATTTCAGTGTTTGACATGCTGCGGTCGTATCTTGCTGCGCTCGGCGTAGCCCTTTATTATGGTATATCTCTTTCTGTACTGTACCGAACGCATGCTCTGGTTCCTACATTTCCAGTATGTTTACGCTTATATTCGTAAAGTATTGGGTACCAGATTGTTTATTCCTCGAGGTCGTGTCATTGCACAATTTGAAGTAGAAATTTCCAAGAAAGGGCACCCAAAGGATTCATATAACTTTATCAAGGCACAGAAATTCAAGCAATAAAAGCCGCTTTAGTAATTTTTACTAATAAAGTGAGTGAAACGAAATGTTTGTTTCACTCACTACGTACATTAAACTCAATCAGTCTTCAATGTGTGAGGTTGTATCTTTTAAATAACTACCGATCGAAAATTGATAAAATTTTGATTCCTCTGATTATAAGTCGGAAGGTCTTTTCAGGGAACAAAAATTTTGTATTTAGCTTTGATCACTATTATAAGACGGTCTGAGATCGTGGTCAAGTTGTGTGTCAAAACTTCATGAAATCGCTATAATTTATTAGTTTGCGTACTTTGGAATAAAAGAATATCTCCTACATGAAAAAAATGCTGTTATAAGCATTTTATATGTGCTAAAAGCTGCTTTCTTCATTTTTATGGCCAAGACATTGTTATGAAGAGGGAAGAACTGAACTTTGTTTACTTCTATGGTACGACCATAAACCCAAAAATATGATGAACGAAATGAGATCAAAAGTACAAGTTTCCAATATCAAATTTTTATAGCTGGCCTTCATTTTGAATCAAAATTATGTTTATTATATGAACTAAATGTTAAAAAAGAATAAACAGGGTAGGAAATGTTCACGGAAGACATGATATGACACTCCTGGGAGAAAGGTGTTGGTTATGGTCGTTTTTTGGTAATTAAGTGAAATCAACATAGTACACAAATAGTGAAACTTAAATACACAGAAAGTACCTCCATGATGCTGAAATGAAAACATCGTGAATTAAGTAAGAAAACAACTCTAAAAATGTTTATTTCTTTTATTAAAAGTAATAAATAATGTCTAAATACACCCAGAGGATTGTTGAATACCGGCAAACTGTATTTGGTCATCACTGCATGTGTCTCCCAGACATTTTACGTTCTTGAACTTCCTTGGTTCTCACTTACTCTTATAAGTCGGATCCCTTCTCTGGAAATGAATTTTAGCTCCCAAATTTCCGACTTATAATCAAGTATATATGGTAGTTGACACTTCTAAAGCTGTAAAAACTACTAGAATTGAAAGTTTTGCACTTGAACTAAGCTTGATAATGGGATTTCTTTATTCATACATGATAACTTTGAACAAGCTTTGCAGTAAAAAAGGAGAATAAAAAGAAAGCACACATTATGCAAATCAACTGTTGAACTGACTACCTTTTCCCCAATTTTAAAAGCACAGGAGCCTGGGCACAAAAGGTGGGATTAACCCTTGTCAGCTTGAAACCCTGTTATGGTGGATTTCCCAGATGATTAAATAAAGATTAATACATGGCCTTTTCCATATCAGCACGGTTGTCATCCCGAGGCGCCAGCCGAGGGCTGATATGGGTCGAGGGCTGATAACCGTGCTGATATGGAAAAGGCCATGTCTTAATCTGTTTATTATATACATCCAATTAGGAGTTATCATCACACCCGGGCCGAAATAGCCATATCACCGGTCTGATATGGATATTTCAGAACGAGGCGGTCTGATATGGCCATATCGGACTGGGTATATGATATGGACTGTTAACTTCCGGCTATATTACTTATGCAAAACATGACATATCTTCGCTAAGTATGTAATAACGTATTTTATTTGCAATTCTTCAATGAACATACCAATATTCCTCTAAAGTCTGTCCCACTTCCCTTAGATAATGGAAATCTCGCGATTTTAGCTTTATTATTTCACCAATCTTTAGCATATTTGGTATGTAAATCAAGAATGACCATACATAACTAAAAAATGTTGAATTCGCCGTTTACGACATGCACAAAAGTCTGCAGTCATGTGCATTTTCATAATTTTTTTCAAACAGGTGAAAATTTCTAAGTGGTGGATTGTCCTATTTTAAGGGTGACCAAGTAACTTGATAAAATAGATGACCCGAGATGACCTACCTATTGTAGGTGTACTACCAAGGTGTACTCGTTCTTGGTTAACAATTGTAATCCACGGACACTTTGTTTGTAAACACCAAATAGAAATTAGCAGCACATTAACAATTTCTTTCAAATATTCCTTTTGCAATTAATGCATGCATATTTTAATTACATGTTTGGGTATTTTGTTGAATTATTTCATTTCCGGGTATGTTTTTTCTTTAATTAAAAAGGGGGGGGGGGTCCAAACACATGGTTAAAGCCAAAGTGAGACTTGTTTATCATTTGACTTTGGGTAATACCTGCCAATACCTATTTCAGAATGGTCCTGTCTTCTTGATAATGGTGCGCCGAAAATATTATCCCTTTAAAAGCATGGAGCAATTTTAAAAAGTATTTTTTCTTTCCATATGTATTGGAGATCATCAAATTAAAAGTGGTTTCAGAAGTGTACAATATTTTTACACAACCATGAAAAATCCAGTGCCGAAATATGCAATATTAAAGTCAGTAGAAGAGAATTTCCATTATCTAAAGGAAGTGAAACAGACTTTAGTAACTAGAATTCTATTGTATACCAGTTTGTACTGCCTGAAGGGGTTTACCTTGATACTCCAGTGAGGACAAATTGGTATACAATAGAATTCTATAGAAGCTTGATTGCTTGAAGAGCAGACAAAAGACAGGAGTTCAGGAGTTTTATAGGTGTTACTAGAGGAATATTGGTATGTTCATTGAAGAATTGCAAATAAAATATGTTAATCATCCTGGAAATCCGCTTTAATATCACCCGAAAAGTGGTCCCCGAAAAGTGGTCCATAAGTTGATCTTAAGCTGAATATTGTCAACAGCATTTAACAGATGTTGTACTACAAATGTATTTGATGTAATGCTTGGAGAACAGGGGAAATACAAGTTTGAGTGGATGATAGTGAATGTATTCCACGACAATACATTGGCCCTGCATGTGATATGGTTTGATTGAAGCACTTTCTATACTTTGACCAATGATTGCTGTTATTTTGATCCAAGTAATTCACTTCAATGTTAAATTTGAAATATTTTTGTAGTTTGAGCAGTGATGACAACACTTAGGACACCTAACGAAGCTGATGATTATAATTTTAAGCGTTACCATGTCTGAGCTCTAAACATGTTCATAGGAGTAAATCCTTAGGGGGTTTGAGTGTCAGAAATTTTGTAATTAGAATTAAAACTCTTGACCTTTTGTTTTGAAAAAGTGTACTAATAGAACAACATAAGCAAAACAGTTGAGAATAATGCAAAATTTGATTTATAATAAGACGTCAAAATTTTGGCAAAAAATGGTCCTCTCCAGAGTTTTCCTTCATATTCCATTATAGAAAATATTATTGGAAGTTCAAGTTGACAAAATTTTTAGTGACCTATGTTGATGTGCAAAAAAATAAAACCCACAGTATTAATGCTTCTGAAAATGAAGCACTTACTTCTCAATCAGCTCTCTAACCTCATGATATTCTTGGTTGGAACATGGCTTTTTTTCAGGGAGGGGGAGCAATCATTATTGATTCCTTTGATACCTTTGTAATATCTTATGTAGTCATTTTCAAACAAATCGACTGGAAACACTGTTAATATCACCCGAAAAATTCAATATTAGTTGAAGTAATGCTGAATGTTATCAACAGCAGTATGAATAAATATTTCAAAGACGGTGCAGGACCTTTTTCGGGATGTCGGGATCGGATGTTTTTAAGCCCGGGATTTCAGGATTTTTATAATTTAAGCCCGGGATTTCGGGAAATTTATTTACCGGGAATCGGGATTTCATCAGTCTTTAAGTTTCTTTGTATTTCAGGATTTAGAAAAAATAAAGTCGGGATTCCGGGACCAGACCCCCTCCTGAAATAACAAAATACTGAAGTTCCTGTTAATTTAGTTTCTTCCTAGGGCCAT
This sequence comes from Modiolus philippinarum, assembly GCA_002080025.1. Taxonomy (NCBI): domain Eukaryota; kingdom Metazoa; phylum Mollusca; class Bivalvia; order Mytilida; family Modiolidae; genus Modiolus; species Modiolus philippinarum. Next base: position 23,091 of record MJUU01039591.1, read on the forward strand.
TTTGACAACTTACGTCTCGTCAGTGCAAATAAAATAAAAACATTTTGAAATCCATAAATCAAAAACGTTTGCAAAAATTGATAGAGAACAAATTACCAATAAGATCTTAATAGAAAAGCCAAAAATTGGCTCAGGACGGAGTAAGCTATAAATGTCAAATCCGAGTTAAATGTGTATTAAAGTTATACTTTTAAATTCAAGTAAAATTTGTGGAGAATTATTGTATTATTGTATTTACAACATGTGGGTAACAATATTTTTCTGATTATCCTACTACTATTTATTGATATCCATATTCACTGTATTGGACATGAGCAATGATGACAACACTTAGGACACCTAATGAAGCTGATGATTATATTTTAAGCGTTACCATGTCTGAGCTCTTATTTGATCCTGCCATTGACAGTTCTGGGTAAGCAAGATGACTGTGATCATTCATTGTTTGATTACCGTACACTGATCAGCTTGAAAAACATTTGTGACGGTGTATAAAACATTTATGTTATAGTGTGGACATTTAATGATCTGTATAAACACAAGTAAGATGATGGTCTTCCTTGTTTCTTTGGTGTATCTTTTTCAATATGATCATAAAGCGGATGTATAGTGTGTCGTTAATATTAAGAAGTTATATCTCCACTCCATTGGATAGGGGTATTCTGTTTTACCCATTTGGATCAGTCACACATTATTATAGTTCAAGTCTTTATTTTGCTTCTTATGTTTATCATTTTCCTTTTTATTATTAAAAGTATAATTTCTCTTGGAGTTTGGAAATTCTTTTCATTTTTTTTTTTTTTCATCCCAAAAATACTAATTTTATTGATATCGGCAGGTTGGTTTTGGGAATATGATCCTACAATCCTAAGGAAAAAATTTTCAAATTCCAAATTTCTTAGAAAATAATTTGTTCAATCCTGAGTCTGAAAACTGACAATGCAAATCCTGGTTCCCAATAAGGGTTAATCCTGAATAGAATTGTTGATTTGGGCGTCTCGGAAAAGATGTTTCTACCTCTCATATTCTCTGGTGCTGTGATGACACACTTAGGACACCTATGAAACTGATGATTAGTTTTTCAGCGTTACCATGTCTGAGCATCAATACACTATATAATGTTCTTAAATCAACAAATAAGTACTTATTGCAAATTGGGAAACTATTGTGAACAAGAATGACAATAATTAAACATGCATTTTAGAATCATATTAGCATTCATGTCTTTGTGCTTCAAATTGATATATATATATCTCTAGAATTGAAATTCTGCATTAAGGCAGATAGACACTGTTGCGCTGTGCAATTCAATTTGAAAAATATAGAGTCAGATATGGATTTGGTTTGATTTTTAAGGTGGTTGGCCACCTTATTGCGAAGACCGGGTTCCAAAGAATGCACTACAGCTAATGCTTTTTGTCTCGCCCGCGACGAAAATCGCGAAAGCGAGACATATGCGTGCAAAGTATGACGACGGTGACGGCGTTAACTTTTACTAAATCAGGATATTTTGAAAACCCTTTGATGTAGGAACATCATATTTGGTCCAGTGGTAGTACTAATCAAGTGTTACCTGACAGACATAACGTTATGTGACCTTGACCTCAATTTCACGGTCTAGTGGCCACGTTAAGTTTTTCTGCTTAAGTCCATTTCTCAATAACTAGAAGTGGTAGGTTGATAATATTTGGTATGTAGGTTGGTCTTGGGTAGTACATGTCAGTCTGGCAGGTGACTTTTGTCCTTGACCTCAATTTCACGGTCTAGTGAGCATGTTCACTTTTCTGATTAGTTCACTTAGATTTCACATCAATTTAGAGGCCAGCAGGGACGGGGGAGACATCTTTTAGGGTCATCACTTGTTATATAATATACTTATTGCGAAGACCGGGTTCCAAAGAATGCACTACAGCTAATGCTTTTTATATAATATACTTCAAACTGCTATGAGCTATGGCTATTTAAGCGATCAAAACAGCAAAATACCCACTAATAACGTAGTTTTTGGTGAAACAATTTCATAGATCTCGTTTATTGCCACATAATTACAAGGACTCTGTTGCAGCGCAATGAACATAACGTCTTTAGATAATTTGTGTAAATCAGCTGTGTGTATTAATTTTTGTTGCAGCCAAATCTTGTTGATATTATCAGTTTCTTGCAAATAATCAACTATGAGACAATTGCTTCATGTAATGAATGATGTTTATCTATTTTTGATATCGCTGTACAGGTATATTTATTGTCTTTCCATGTGACGAACACGCTGTTTTGTTTACAAGTGTACAGGCATGCGCATAGTTTGGTTTTAATTGTTACTTGTTACTTGTCTTGTAAGTTCCTCCAGCATTGGAGCACTGCACATGGCAGAATAAAAATATCTTATACACACACGATTTCTCATTAAAAAATTTTAAAACACACTATAACATAGCACCCGCAACCTTAAAGCGAACAATGGCTTTATTTACGTAAAGCATAATATATTCGGAACTTTTCTTTAAAGAGCGGGAAAATTTGAACTTTAAGCAGTCATGTAGGATAAATTCCGATGAGTTCCAAAAGATCTAATATGGAGGTTTACTTTCACTTTCTCGATCATTCACAAGGAGAATGTAGCGTAACTAAAAACGCCGCCGTTATGAGTTGAATGGTGGTTATTTATAAAAAGAATATCGTAGAAAGTTCATGTATGTCAGACAGTGACTGGAGATTTGGATATATTTGGAAGTGGTTGGTGAAACCGCTGGCGCTGATCATGCTGATGCCAAGCGATGCTTCAATTTTAAAGGCATCCTTCTTTCTACTAGTTAGCGCTTTCATCATGATTACTTAGAATTCTGTTTCTGGGAGAATAAAGAAATGCAACTGTGCATAGTATCTGCAATTCCTCGACCAAAGGAGTTTGGACGCAGATAAAATACCGTGCTGTTTGTCACACTAAGGGGACGACCATTTGAATTTCGGGGAGCAGGGGCTTGGGTGATTTTGTAAATAAATAATTTATCTTGGTGCCAGTGAAAATAAATATTTTTATCCTTCTTGTCCTTTAAATAAATAATTCAATTTTGAAGAATAAATTTGTTTTGCAATTGCAAATAAATGATCGGATGTGACATTTGGTGAAAATATATATTAATTTGTTTTAGATTTTCATGAAAATAAATAATTTTTTCTAGGCAATTCGCCCAGACCTCCTGAAAATCAAATATTTACCGGCCCCCCCTCAATCAAACTTGAGATTATCAGCATTAAACTTCGTACAGTTAATCCATAATCCACAATGTGATTCTCACTTATTTTTATTATACGCCCGTCTTTGACGGGACGTATTATGGTATACCAGTGTCGGTCCGTCCGTCCGTCCACACGTCGTACTCTAACTAGAGAACGCTTTGATCATTTTTCTTGAAACTTTGCAGGATTGTTGGGTATGATGGAAGAAAGCTCCCTATCGTTTTATTTTGTCTTTGGATTTTTCGTTCCAGAGTAACGGGACTTTGATTATTTCAGAAAAGCTTGAAATTGCAATTTTCCTCCACATGTCGTACTCTAACTAGAGAACCCTTTGATAATTTTTCTTGAAACTTTGCAGGATTGTTGGGTTTGACGAAAGGAAGCTCCCTATCATTTTATTTTGTTGATGGATTTTTCTTTCCAGAGTTATGGGACTTTGATTATTTCAAAAAAGCTTGAAATCTCAATTTTCGTCCACGTCGTACTCTAACTAGAGAACGCCTTGATCATTTTTCTTGAAATTTTGCAGGATTGTTGGGTATGACGAGAGAAAGCTCCCTATTATTTTATTTTGTCGATGGATTTTTCGTTCCAGAGTTATGGGACTTTGATTATTTAAAAAAAGCTTGAAATACCATTTCCGTCCACACGTCATATTTTAGCTAGAGAACGCATCATTCATTTTTCTTGAAACTTTGGAAGATTGTTGGATATGACGGAAGAAAGCTCTCGATCGTTTTATTTTGTGGAAGGATTTTTCGTTCCAGAGTTATAGGACTTTGATTATTTCAAAAAAGTATGAAATTGTAATTTCTGTCTACACATTGAAATCTTTCATTTTAAGACATTACTACCCCTAAACCAATATACATTTTTTACTGCTTAACATCAGATGAAATAATTGATACATATCAGAAGTCCCTTGTCATGTTTGATCATATGGAGTTCTTAATTTCAAGAATCATTTAATCAGTTTGCATTTTAAGTGGGGACGGGCGTATCATGCGCTCTTGGCGCAGCTGTTTATTTTACATCAAATAATACTTGAGCTGTAAAAAAGTTTTCCTTTCTAATTGTTCCCAAGTATTGATACTTCAGTTTTGCCCTGAATTTGAGATCACAATATTCATGATCGAGGTCAGCTACACATGATATATTCATTGCTGACAAAGCCAACCACCTTTCAGTGCAGACTGCACTTTGATTTGGCCGGAACAGTCAATGGACAGGTTTTCCTTTGTGACGTCATAATTGATAAATTAATGTCATATTTCAGCTACTTTGCCGTGAATTAACTCCATTTTCCCATAAATAATGTTCATTACAGTAACGTTGTAAAGTATATCTGTTAAAAGCATAATGGCCTATGCATTTTTTTAGGCTTTTCTCGTAGTTGAAATTATAAACGATCTAATAACAAAAGTACAAAAAATTCTCATGGATAAAAGATTCCTTTCTGTTAAGTTAAAGATTGCCTTTCCATATTCTCTGTACATTCTATGTAAATTTAAGTGAAAAAATTGTCAAAAATGCACAAACTTCAACCTGGATTCTAGAAAAAAAAAACAAGCATTGTGACCCATACTTTTTATTGGGAATTTCAAGTGTGTAGGACGGGGTCTTCAATTATGCCAATTTATAAAAAAAAGATCTCATGGATGTAAATATTAGTGTCTATCTACCTTAATTGGCAATAAAAAATATGCATTAGAACAATTACCTTGAAATTTATTCACTTATGTTAGCTTCTAACCCTGTTAAAATAACATAATAAAATGTATATATTTTTTATTATAAATAATTTTGTTACTTCTAGGTAGAACCAAGTGATACTATAGAAAATGTAAAGGCCAAGATCCAAGACAAGGAAGGTATAAAAATTTCACTTGAATATTCAAAAGGAGAATTATCACATGTGCGAATGTTCAACTTAACATGAAGAATGCCATAGTAATGAAGTATACTGTTTTTAAAGGAAGCAGAAATATGTTTTCTCCCATTCTCAGCAATTAGTTAAATGTGCATGCGACTTTTTAACCAGTGGGCATTGACTAAATTGCGCGAGAGTTTTCTCACCAATTTGAAATTTTCGGGTTTTACACTCAATGACTCATTTCATTGGAGGAAAGCTTGGTCATGAGTTAGAAATATTTCTTCACTCTAGCAAGTAGAAATTCGATTTTAACATGCTCCCTAAAGCTCCCTAAAATCGAAATTTTACTATCTGGAGTGAAGAAAATATTTCAACTGACTAGCACCTGAAGGAGAAACTATACTTAATTTTGATAATTTCTGACCGACATTGATTTTCATTACCATTAGTCATCAATCTTGGTACCAACATATATGTCATAAGGCTTACTACCGTATAAAGGATGAAGTATTCCTCATTTCAGTTATCACACATTCTGCTTTTAACTTTGAAAATGCTTTCTTGGTACATTACGTTATCATATTTTTAGACAGGAAATAGCAGTTTATTATGAGATATCCTCCGATGTGTGTATTTCCTCAATCTGCCCATCTCCCTAATGATTTCTGACCAATAAAATGTGAGCAAAACTACAGTAATTTTTCAAATTTTGTATGCAAGTAATTAACCTCAGAACTGGGATCAGGAAGGAGGAATCCTCTTAAATTTTGAGCAATTCCATAAAAAAACAAGGCAGTTATCATGTAATGCAACATAACTATTATGTTGGAAGTATATATCAAGATGTTAATTTTAATTTTGAGATTCTTGTGCTTTGTAGGTATTCCCCCAGATCAGCAAAGATTGATCTTTGCTGGTAAACAGTTGGAGGATGGAAGGACATTGTCCGATTATAACATCCAGAAAGAATCTACCCTTCATCTCGTCCTCAGATTGAGAGGAGGAGCAAAAAAAAGGAAGAAGAAGAATTACACAACACCTAAGAAAAATAAACACAAGAAGAAGAAGGTTAAATTGGCAGTCCTTAAATATTATAAGGTACATAGTCAAACCTTTTCCATTTATAACACAACTTGAAAAGTCTGTTGAATTTCAAGAAATTTTTTTGCAACAAATGTACTAATTTCCTGTCTGCCTATTAAAACACAAAAAAAACCTATAGAATTTTTATACGACCGCAAAAAATTTGTGGTCGTATAATGGTATGGCGCTGTCGTCGTGGTTGTCGTCTGTAGACACTTTTGTTTTTGGTCAGTAACATAAGTTTAAGTTGATCAATCCTTATGAAATTTTGACACAGTGTTCCTTGGCACAAAAGGAAGGCTGGGTGTAGTTTTTGAAATTTTGGCCCCTCCCGTTTTTAAAAAGTGGCCAAAAAGGGCAAAATTGGGTGTTTCACATATTTGGCTGTAGAATATTTATTATTTATCATATTTTGATGGGGTTTCTTTCAGTGTGTTCCTGGTGAAATTTTCTATCTGAAGTATGTCAACGGATTTGACGTGGCATGTACCGTTCATGAGATGAATGGGGCCCAAAAGGGGCGAATTTCAAAAATTTCAATTCAATTGTCTCGCCCGTGACGAAAGTCGCGAAAGCGAGACATAGGCGTGCAAAGTATGACGGCGACGGTGGCGTAAACTCAAGTTTTAATACAGAAGCCATTGATGTAGGAACTTCATATTTGGTCCATATGTAGCTTACGGCGAACCCTATCTGTCGGACCCAAAATCATGTGACCTTGACCTATATTTCGCGGTCCAGTGACCAGGTTAAGTTTTTTTGCTTAAGTCCATTTATCAATAACTAGAAGCTAGAGGTCAATGATATTTGGTATATAGCTTGGTCTTGGTTAGTACATGTCCGTCTGCCATATGGCTTTTGACCTTGACCTCAATTTCACGGTCCAGTGACCAGGATAAGTTTTTTTGCTTAAGTCTGTTTCTCAATAACTACAAGCCATAGGTCAATGATATTTGGTATATAGCTTGGTTTTGGTTAGTACATGTCAGTCTGCCATATGGCTTTTGACCTTGACCTCAATTTCATGGTTGAGTGTTTCTGATTAGAATAGTTTCTTAATTACTGTAAGTGGAATGGTAATAATATTTGGCTTGTAGGTTGCTCTTGAGTAGTGCATGACTGTTTTAGCGACAAGCAGGGACGGCGAGACATCTATTAGGGTCCACTCTTGTTTTTATTATTAGTCCGATTTTATGCAGTTTTTTTGCAATGGATTCAAAATGAAAAATTAATATAGTGGTGCACAGTCAGATTTTTGGTAACTTGTTTCCTTTCCGAGCTATGAGGGGCCAAATGGGGCCAAAATTGCAAACATGCAGATTACCTAAAATTTTTATTTTTCATCCGATTTTGATTGGATTTTATTCTTTAGATTCCTCTTGTTGTAAGCTTATGGTAGTATGTCAACAGATTTGGCATATCTCTTACCGTTTCCAAACTATAAGGGGTCAAAGGAGCCGAAATTGCAATTTTTGAAAATATGTTGAGTCATTATTTTTAATCGGATTTCGATGGGGATTTTTTTCTTTGGATTTATCTTGATATTTGCTGTCAGTAGTATGTCAACAATTTTGCTCAAATCTTACAGTTTTGGAGCTTTCGGGGATGAAAAGGGCTAATTTTAATGTTCCTTAGTTTGTGTCCAGCTAATTACTGCATCAAGCTCCTCATTGTGTCTATCTAGTTACTGTGTCAAACTTAACTGTCCTTATTCACTTTTAAATTACACCTATTCAAACTTCAGTGGTCGACATGCTGCGGTCGTATCATGCTGCGCTCGGCGTAGCCCTTTATTTTTTTTCCACCTTGTAGAATTTAGCTTTTATATCCTATGTGTATATTTGAGAATTTTCGAAATTTTACAGTCTAATAGTGATCGAACATTTCTCATTAATCACATGGTAATCTATCATACTAATTTGCAAGTTTATATAAAATTTGGTATGGAACCCTTTTGAGACTCATTATATTGTATAAACTTCAGTAAGGTGATTGTATTATATGCTAGCACTTAGTATTGAACTGTGGATATTGGAGAAATTCTATGGGTCCTGGCAGTACAAAAAAGGTGCTGGCAAATACTCCATGTTATTATACCCCCCGCAAACAAAGTTTGGGGGGGTTTATAGGAATCACCCTGTCTGTCTGTCTGTCCGTCCGTCTGTCCACACTTCTCGTAAGCGCAACTCCTCTTAAACCACTTGAAGGATTTTGATGAAACTTTACACAAAGGAAGGACACTATATGGAGATGTGCATGAAGGAATATAATTATTGTCCGAAACCAGGAAGGGGAGATAATTCGACTTTGACTTTTCATTGATTCCCTATATATGGGTTTCCTCGTAAGCGCAACTCCTCTTAAACCACTTGAAGGATTTTGATGAAACTTTACACAAAGGAAGGACACTATATGGAGATGTGCATGAAGGAATATAATTATTGTCTGAAACCAGGAAGGGGAGATAATCCGACTTTGACTTTTCGTTGGATTCCCCATGTATGGGTTACCTCATACGTACAACTCCTCTTAATCCACTTGAAGGATTTTGATGAAACTTTAAACAAAGGAAGAACACTATATGTAGATGTGTAAAATGTCAAATAGGCTGAAAAAAAGGTGAATTTTATATTTGTCTGATTTAGACAGTGTTTTCATTGGAACCCTTTGGAAAAGTTTTTTCTTGAAGATTATATCATTGTGTCCATACTTGTACTGTGTCCATACTTGTACTGTGTCCACACCTGTATTGTGTCCACACCAACTTAATTTTGCACTTACCATATCGATTCAGGATTCAATTAGGTATCAGGGGTATCTTTGGCTGCCATTCGGCGACAGTTCTTGTTTTCTTCTGGACAGCCTTTATCAATGTTAACAGAAAAATATATATTCTGATTAATGTCAGCACAGCAGATTTAAAGATATGCTATGATGACTTTATGTCGGATGAAGCTAATGATAATATATAAAGCTTACCAAAAGTCCGAGCATCTATGTCTGACAAATACTGTGGAAGTACTTTTATTCATAGACATCAATTTCTGTGGTTTTCATAAATATCACTATTTCGTGGGTAGTTAAATTGGTTGTTTCAAATTTAATGCATTAAAACCTAATTAAAATTCACTTCGTTGTGAACTTTATTTTGTGGTTATAACAAGCCACGAAATCCACCAAAATTGGAACCCCACAAACAATAGTACTTTCAAAGTAAAGGGCCACAATGAAATTGCTCTATATTTAAATCATGTTTCTTGATTCCCACGATAAAACAGCTATGGTTTTTAGTTCGCCTCAACGAAGTTGAGGGGGACTATTGGTGTACCCCCGGCGTCCTCGTCNATAGTTGAACTGAGTAGCCTTAACGACGTTAACAAACATTGGAACTGTAATGCACGAAAGGTCACTCAAAATTCCAGAACACCACACTTGTGATTGAATCAGAAAAGGCAAAAAAAAAAAAATAAAAAATGTGTAATGCTTGCTTTATTTATAGAAGATTGGAATAAAAAGAGAAATGCAGTAAATGTACATCAGGCAATAATAAAGGAGAGAGAGCGTGGTTGCATTAACAAGCTTACAATCTTTAATTTTCCTGAAAACAGTCAACTGTAAATTTAAATAACAGCAACAATGATTAACAGGAAGCACTGCTCTTTGTTTCCCTTTAACAGTTAAAACTAAGTTAAAATTTAACAGAACATAAAACTCCAAATGGTCCAAAAACTGTTCACAACTGATTTATTTGACCAAAAGTATTGAAGAACCAGCAGAAATCCCCAAAACACAATAAAATAGGAATGTCTTGCCTCCCTCAATAAAAAATAAAGTCTTCTATAACACCTAGATGTTTGTGTTTAATAAAAAAGAGCAGCAAGTATAAGACAAAAAAAAAAACCTTGCGCAAAACGCCGCAAAATCTCACACGACTCAAAAGGAAGGTTGCGCATAAAAACCCCCATGGAGATTTTCAAAAGTTGGCAGGTATGATAAATATAGTTTAAAAGTAGAGTGCTTAAGAATACTCACCATTCCTTTGATCTTCTTTAGCTTGTAAAATCTTAGTTCACAACTTATCTGCTATCCTAAAAGCCAATTTTTTTACTTGCCTGGGTTGTGGAACTATAACAGTTACCCATATATATATTCATTGTAGTAAATTTAGACAAGAAATGATATGGCTATAAGCCATATCAAGCTATTGGATTTTTAAAAATATAATTGACATACACTGTATATCAATATGTAGCAGTGAACTCTTTCTGCCCAAATATTCTTTCTGTTTGGATGAAATCAACGTCAAGACATAAATATTTTTTGATAAAATGTCTGGTCCCCATTTTTGCCCCAAAAAATTCTCTGACCAGCACCTGGGTTAAAAAATATAATCTGGCTCTGACTTTGTCCATAGAAAAAATACCTGACTCAACAAAATTGCATAGCTTAGTGTATATCTGAAAAAAATTCCTGGTTCAGGTGAAAATCTTACACCAGAGCCATCATAAGGCCTTTTCGAAATGTATACTTTATATTGAATATAGATAAGGGGCATTGATTCTAATAGTAAAAACAGAAAATTTTTGATCCAAGTTTTGGCCTGTCCAATTTCTATCTTTCAATCAAAGTCATAGTAATTCAGACATCATTTATCAACATACAATGGGGTTTCCTCACCATTCATTGAAGATCTTATGGTGGCTTTGAGTTTTTAACTCCCCTTTGGGTTGTTGTCTCTGACACATTCTCCGTTTCCCTTCTTTTTTTCTATATATATATAGTTATTGGCAAAATAGTTACAGAATTGAGAACCGAGTACAACATACAGCTGACATACTAAATAAATACCTCTTATATCAAAAAGGCAACTTTCTCACTCCATTTTGCTTGTTTGGGGAAAAAGAGCCATCAGAATATTTCATGCTGTTGTGTCCTAATAGAATACAACCATTAAAGGGGTACAAGACATAACCTTTTGCAAAATCTCAGATGGTTACCTTACTGATTGTTTGTAAATCTCAAACTTTTGACTTGTGGTAGCCCAACTTTAAGTGATGACCAAAATGAACAAATTTTGAAGCACGGCTACGAATATATTAAAAAGACTGAACGATTTTTATTGATGTAACTCCCCAGGACATCAACCAATCCAACTTTATTTTGTTAATTCATTGATCTTTTATACTCTCTTTTGTACTAAATGTGTCTTTCTGTTTCATTTCAGCCTATGCATAGACGAACTGATCATACTATATTAACATGCTCCATTATTGTTATTATTGTATATGGGAGAATACTTTTATAAGTTGGAAAAACTTGTGTCTAATCCCTTTTGCATTTTGTGAGCAAAAATTTATAAGTTTAAACTAAAGGGGTATGCTAACAAGACAAATGAACAACATGAATATCTCGATCAGGAGCTGAGTAGATATCTTGTGAGTGATCATGACACAGGGAAAGATAAATACACTGTAGTTGACTTTATCTGCAAGACAGGGCCATTTAAGGAGACTTCAAGCCCTATTTTATCATGTTCATGCATCTAACCATCTCAAACAGAAGTACATATTGGAAATCCCATTGGAAATACCACTGCAGAATTCAAGTATCAGCAGTAAAACAGAGACCAGTAGTGTCATTTTGTGACCTGAAGATAAGGATCAGGAATTGTCCAATATTTATATCAGCAGAAATACATTATATATGAGGCTTTCTTTCAGTAACTATTGAAGGACACAGTATAATAAAATATGACAGTTCATCTCATATTAACTTTACATTTAAGATCTTAGATGATATTTTACAAATATATATAATATCTAACGTATTATGTTTCAGAAAAATTCTTCTTGACACCTCAGATCCAAACAAACCAGAGTATATTGGCAATTTACAGAATGCATTGTCACAGCACAAGTGTAATATACAAGAGATAGTAATTTCCCATTGGCATCCAGACCATGTAGGAAGTGTACCAAATGTATGTAGGGAAATCACCAAATGTAATTATCAGTTCTACAGCCAAAGAACATGACTCAAATTGTCAAAACCTGGTGTATTCTTATATGTTAAATTGTTAATCAAAGATTATATGTCAAACATTTGTTCTCTTATGATCCATGCTTATTATCTTTCCCTTGCATTAATAGTTATTTGTGGTACACAACGAGACTTTGAAGCTGTCCAGTTAGATATGAACTTGTTGAATTGCTTTTACAGGAATTTCATTGGTCGAGCCCCAAGTAATAACACATCAGACGTGATGTGCTATTACTTTTTCGACGTTTCTATTGGGCCACTGTAAAATCTAGTTGGCCATCAATAAAATTACCTAGCAACATTGTTGTTATTTGAAACAAAAATAACAGTTCGGCACTTAAAATTCACTGCATTTATTTATGAAAATCACAGAGAAATAGTTTTAACAACTCGAAAAAATTGTATATAGCTGCAGGATATTAACTCTCGTTCTGTAATTTCAAATATAAAAAACTCGCCAAAGGCTCGTTTATTATATTTTGAAATTACATAACTCTTGTTGATATCCATCGATATACAATTATTTCTCGTTATGAAAACTATAATTATCTAAATATGTAAGGAGTTACTTAGAATGTTTTCATTAATTTCAGATTTGAACACTTTTCATGGAGTAAGATTTACACAATTTTGCTTAATCATGTTCACAATGCATACAATATGGTACTAGAGAATGAGAGTAAATTTTATCATTTGCTCCACTGATATGATGGCTTGCATAAAATGTTCTGTCTTGGGTTGTGTTTCCTCGATACTGTCGTTAGCCTTAGGAATTTTCCTAACTCTCCCTCTAATTGCTTCAGACTTTTGTTGTCCTTTTTATTGTGTAGAAATGTAACCTATCAAACCATGACACACCTAAAAGATATACATACTTCTATGAAACGGTTTATATAAAACACATGTTAAAAAGTATTGATGGAATGATGTAAGAGGTAGAAACATATGTCTGTAAGTCTTGTCATGTGACACCGGAACATGATAACATCGTAATATGAAAACATTTCCCGCCAAAATATGACATTTGAGAATTATGACGTTTAGAGTTTTTGTTTGAAATGTCATATATTTTTGATAAAAATGCAATTTCTGGGTACAACTTATGTACCCGGCAGTTTCAAGATTGGATGAGACTAACAGACCCCATTGAAACATAAAGATAATGTCACTTAAACAATTCAGAATATGTGTGCCTATCTTTCAAATATTTTTTGATCTATGGTAACTTTTTACATTGTGTTTGTTTTTATGTTTATGGTAATGGATTGTTGACTTATAAACATTTGTCCTGTATTTTTTTTAAATGTCTGTTCAATACTCAATTGTGTTTGGGATATGTTTGCATTTTAACACATCCATTATACTATCTATGACAAGGAAAAGTAGATACATGTAAAGATTTACATTACTGGTAAATGTTAACAAAAAAATTTCCTAAAAAAAATCATGAAAACTTGATTTTATAACTGTAATAATCTTCTAAATTGAAAGGAAAGGATATTATATCTTTCACTTAATACAAAATGTATGTAAGAAACTCTTAACATATGTGAGGGTACCCAAATTGCAACCAAATTTAACTTTTTCGTACCACTTTCAAACATTGCAAACCAACTGAAAAAAAATATTCTTTGGACTCCACTTTTATTTTGTGCATAGTTTTAAAAATACTTGTTCAACGCTGCTTTGAATAATTCCTTCGAAAATTTTACAGCAAATACATCGTAAATTTGCACCAAGCTGTACCCATATTGAACCAATGTTTGAAAATTGAATTTTGCTGCTTAATTTTATTTTTTATGTTACTTACGGCCAGTATCTCTGACTCCACCTTGGTGTATGCAAACTCTAAAACACTGTATTGTGACAGATGTGCAAGTATCTACACTTAAATAATTTCTTTCTTTTCAGCCACAGATACAATAGTTTCTAAATTCAAAAGATTAAGTACTCCAGATGTTGACATTTCTCCAGTAAAATATACATTTGTAGAAGATAACACAGTATTCAAAACAGAGGGTGCTACACTAAGGTATGACATCTAGTTGCATTCATAGTAGAATATGCTTCACTAAGATAACAATCATGTCACTTTCAGGGTGATAAATTTTTGTAAGCCACCTGATATTCACATTCAGAGTAATGGATGCAGCAAAAGGCAACGTACTGTTACATTTAGAACTGATCAGGAAACACTTTCACCCATGAAATTAATATGCAAAATCATAATATATATTGAATATAGGACATTTTGTTTTTGATACAGATTTTATCACGGCCAGTATCAAATGGGCCCGTTAGGGTGAGCTTGATGCCTTATGCTCTGATAAAGTCTATCAAAAACTTTTCTTTTATAGGTAATTCACCAAATGATAAATAAAACTGCATTTTAAGTGGAAAAAAAACTGAAATTTCTATTTTAGCACAGTTAATCTATTGTTAATTGCAATATTTTGTGGATTCTTCATTCAACGTATAAAGCGTATGAACACAACAAATAGTAGAAAATATGACGTCAGCATACCAACCTGCACATGATGCCTTCACAGTGACCTAATAATTTTGTGATAATGTCCAGTTCATGGATACTGAGATTATCAGTCTCTGTAGATCAAAGGAAAATTCATACAAATTACCAATAAAATCATGATATCTCCCTGTCACATGCAAAGCTCACAATGAAACACCTAATGTAGTACATGTAGTAAGGATGTTTTACAACTGAGCATCATTCTTGAGCATCTGACAAAAAATAGAATTCAGTATGGGAATGTTGAGGAAATGATGTTTGATGTGTTATAATTGTTAAATTTGATGAAATATTGCTTTTTTATTGGGTAACCATGCAGAATATTGAACCTTTTCAGTAAACTCTTGTTCAAATAAGGGGAGATAATTTGTATAGAATTAATGGGAAATAATCATTTTGTGCCATTTTTTCAAAAATAAGTCCAGTGACCCCAATTTTTTTATGCAAATTGAAGGCATGTATATACTAATTTGAAAAAAAATGTATCTGATGTAACAAAATTAGAATTAAAATTCTAATTTTCATTATCGTTTCACCAAAATGGCTGATTTTTACATGACAGATTTCACACTTATATGACCAGTTACCCCCAATTTTATTCCTTTTTTAAATGCTCTAAAAACAAAGTGTAAGACATGAAAATATATCAGAAAATTCTATTTGACAGTTTTTAGTCCCCTGCACCACCTTAAAGCAATATTCAATATAAGCTGTATTTCTTCAAATATTTTGGAAACTCTCAAAATACATTATTTTGTATCCACATGTCTAGAAAATGAAATCAGATACCCTTAATGCAGATAAATGCCAAGAATAATACTATAGTGTTATTAACTGTCTGTTTCTGTATTGGCCCTTTATAGATTCGAGGTTAACTGTATTGGTCCCGAGACCCGATCGAGAATCTATACGGGGCCTATACAGAAATAGACAGTTCATAACACTTTTATTAAATAATCTGACTTTTTTTTTCTTTTAGCACTTATACGTCAACTGTTGTAAAAATGGGATGCTCCCGTTTCAAATAATCACTNCAGTTCACTAGCCCTACGCCCGAGACTAGTAAAATCAGTCTCGGGCTAGTAAAAATTTGAAGTCACTAGCCCGGTGGGCTAGTTAAAATTGTACCTTAATAACAAAGAATCTTCTGTAAGGGCTAGTGAAATTGAGTTCGGGCTAGTACAACACAGGACGTTACTAGCCCCTTCGGGCTAGTGAATGAAAATGTTTTTGGCACAGACTGCATCCAATGTTTATTGTGTTCTAAAAGACTTAATTATAAACAAGTTATAAAAAGAGGGGTTAGGCCTATGGATATTTGTTTTTACTTTACCGATTATTATTGATCATTTTTATGTAGTGGTACATGTATTGATCGGATTCTATTTAAAGTTCGGGTTTCCCCTTTGAGTCGGGATAAAAATAGCTCGTCATGTTTAACGATTTTTACGTGTAACAATTGTTGTTAAATATTCTTAGATATATGTCATGCTTTAAAAGAAAGTAGAAATTATTTTAATTTTGCGCATGTGAGTAGATTTACGGAATGGAATTATTATATTGAGAAAACACGTTACAACTATCGTGAATACAATTTACTATAAATAACCGCTGACTCCAGTTGACCTCAATGAACCCTGTATTGGACCGGGACAATACAGGATTTGCCTGTATTGCCCATGGGCCGAAAAGCTGTATTAGTATTAATATCACTAGGGCTAAGCTATCAGTATGACACATGCCGTGTTTGCCATATTAGGGCTGATTTATCATATTATTTAATAATTCATAATATTGATTATCAAACTAATTTTGCATGCAATTTTGAACAATCATGCAAGCTGATTAATGTTCGACACTGATACCTGACCTAACCGAGTTACTTTATATAGTCGACATAAACAAATATAAACAAATCAACAAATTTCGCTGTGTTACTATACTTGATATGTGTCTACACTTGATATTTTTTATGTGGTTTCTGGTTGACACACAACTTTTCTCAACCTACACTGGACTATTTAGCTCTAAGTGTGCCGGTAAAAAAATAAATCTGGCAAAATGCAAAAAAAAATCAGACAAAATTATCTTTCTTTTGATTTTCCATCTCCAGCGTTGGTTATTGGTTTACCATATGCCTCACTGGGTTCTCATTTCAAAGGAGTCAGTCTGTAGTTGAAACTTACGCAATTCAGTAAAGTTAAACAAGGTACGATTCATAACAAGTGCAATGTACACATAGAATTTGAATTCATTACAGAAAAATATTTGGTGTTATATTTAGCCTGATTGAATTACAGGGCAATACACACGCCTGGTCATACAGAAGAACATATGGTATTATATTTAGAAGAAGAAAATGCAGTGTTTTCTGGAGATACAGTACTAGGGGAGACAACTGCAGTAGGTTTATAAATAAAAAAAATTAATAATATGGCTTTTAAATATAATGCACTTTTCTTTCACACTTTCATAATTATTATTGTATTTGGGGTTTAGCTTCAGAAACCCATTGGATGCTGAGCATTGTATTTATTTCAAGAGAAAACTCACGTCTGCAGTACTAAAGTCGAGTTTAGTCCAGGAAACACTGGGTTTCCTCTAAGGAAACCTAGCTTTACAGACAGTGAAACCCGGTTTTGCTAACCAAATATTTTGGTTAATTTAAATTGCTATATAATAGGCTTGTTCTTGAATCTAATTAATGATGACACAAAATCTAATTTTGTTGGCAAAAGTGAGATAGTACTGATTTTTGTCTTCCCGCGACGAAAGTCCATTAATCAATAACTAAAAGTGATAGGTTGATAATATTTGGTATGTAGGTTGGTTTTGGGTAGTACATGTCAGTCTGGCAGGTAACTTTTGTCCTTGACCTCAATTTCATGGTCTAGTGGTCAACTTAAGTTTTTCTGCTTAAGTCCATTTCTCAATAACTAGAAGTGGTAGGTTGATAATATTTGGTATGTAAGTTGGTCTTGGGTAGTACATGTCAGTTCGGTCCTTGACTTTTGTCCTTGATCTCAATTTCATGGTCTAGTGGCTATGTTAAGTTTTTCTGCTTAAGTCCATATCTCAATACCTAAAAGTGGTAGGTTGATAATATTTTGTATGTAAGTTGGTCTTGGATAGTAAATGTCAGTCTGGCAGGTGACTTTTGTCCTTGACCTCAATTTCACAGTCTAGTGAGCATGTTCACTTAGATTTCACATCAATTTAGAGGCCAGCAGGGACGGGCGAGACATCTTTTAGGGTCTCCACTTGTGTTTCTAAAAAATGTCATGAGAATATTTTTTAATGAGTTTTTCAAAAGTCTGAAAGTTGTGATAAATTTTAATGCATTACAAATGCACTGTATGAATATAAAGTGAAGAAAATTTTAATATCCTGGAAGTGTTAACATCCAACAATTGGAATCAAAAAGAATAATCAAATACCTTTACAAATATATATATTTATTACTGTTTAATTGAATTTATTTTTACCTAATAATTGACAACTTTTTTTTACCAGCTACAGACTAAGTTTTGAAGCCAGACCCACCCCTATAAAAATTTTAAATTACAGTTATTATGCAATCAGAGTTATCCCCCCTATAATGTCTATTCTGTTATATAATCATCTCTGATTTATTGAATAAGAGAACAAGGTAAAATATTTCTTTGACTTTTCATGCATGCAAAAGGAATTTGATTTATAATCAGTATAAAATCTTGAGCTAAAAAAGCTGAGTTACTAAACTCACATTGTATTAATTTAAATCTTTTCATCATGTATAAATAAGTCTGTGCACAATGAATTGCATTCAAGCTTAGCGTTGACATGTTTGGCACAAACATCCCCCCTGTGCATCGTCTCGTGGTGCCTGCTGCATTCTGTTCTGTATGTGAATGCTTTTTATTTTTTTCCAAATGCACCGGGTATGTTGTTAATATTACTCAATTTTTCATAATATGAAGTGCATCTGTGGTAGACGTGCATTAATATGCTTTTATTTATTATTTTTATTATAATTATTAATTGTTATTTATTGTTTATACCGTTTTCTGTAATATTGTACTTGTATACCAATCATAAATGTTTGTTGTACCATGCCCTCCTGGGGCCCTAATTTGAAAACAAATTATTCACGTGCTCAACAAAACTCTTTCCAAGTTGTTACAATCATTTTCATTGGTAGTAAATTATGTATACAACCAATTATGTATTCTTACCATAGCAATGACCAAATAAGGAAATGGAAAGTACAATTTACTAAAAATAGTAAAACGTGGTTATGATGAAAATGACATGAAACATCGTCGTACAAGTAGTGCAAATTTACATAAGTAACTGGAAAATAATTTTTCACAACGAAAGGAATAGTGATTAAAAAAGTTACTAAAAAGAAAATCAACTGAGAAAAATTGTCAAATCCAGGCTGTTGGGGTTTGACCCCGCTTTTTTCTCAAAAGATGTCTTGCAGAAATAGGCAAAACTCGAATAAAGCCCGCCCTTTTTATGGAACCAAACTGGAACACAATTTTTTTCTGGACCAACTGGTGGAAAAGAGTTTCATTTGTAATTTTGAAAAAATCCTGCCTTGGTGTGATTCATCTGTTTTTACATTGTTGACAAAATGTGCAGTTGCAAAATGGTTGAAAGTAAAATTTTGGTTATGGAACAGCTCAAGCATTTAAATATCCTGTATGACTATGAAATCCAACAAGATCATGTAGTTTGATTTCAGAAATAGCTTTTTAAATGGAAAGTCTTAAATTCTGTCTCAAAACAGTTTATTTTAAGAGAGCAGTTCAAAGCGGGATTTAGATCGGGGGAATATATTGGTAGAAAGGCATATTCCACTACGCATCTCGATTGAAAAATGCGGAAGGCAAGTTTGCTCTGCCTATTTCAGAATAAATTGTGATGGAAATCCAGGGATCTTTTTAACGTGGTCTGACAAAACAAAACAGAGATAGTTCAATTGAACTTTTTTGAACTTATTTTGCAAAAGACAGACATAAAAGGAGTTGATACCATCTTAAAGAACAAACTTTTCAACTATAAGCAGGTCCATCCACCCCACTCCCTCCCAAACAAAAAAAACAATATAAAACAAACAAACAAAAACAACTGAAAAAAAAAACAAAATAAGTCAGTTTTAATTTTATTGTATTCAAGAAGAATATTTTGGGATAAAAAAATTGCCTTTGCAACAGATATCTTTCAATTTTCTCCATTTCTTAAAGAATCTTTTAAAATATGAAGAATTTGTGTATGTAACAGACACGTTTTTTCGTTGCCAAATCACGAGATTGTTGTTTAGAATACTCCAGTTCTCAACCTGTTACCTTTATTGAATATCAAATGCAAAAAATTGGACAATTAATAGCTTTTTCTCTAGTATGCTATTTAACTCAGCCGAGATACAAATAAAATCACGTTCATAATTATGGTTTCTAACTTAAGTGCAAGCCCCACCTAATTAAGTTATCGACAAGCCAATGGAAGTTAACCTTACATTTTTGCCTCAAAACAATTTGTTGAAACCTTGTCAAGGAACATCCGAACACTAAGATTGCTAACAGTTCATTTTATTATGTCAACACAATAATATATCAACCTGAAAAAATGCATATTGACCAAAAGATGGAACATCATTTTGACTTAATTTTTACACAAACTGTAACTATTTATTGAAATATTGATAACTTATCAAATAAAATGATTTTGCCAGTCAGGAACATCAATCTGTTATTTTGTATGTCACAGGTGTTTGAAGATCTCCACACATACATGATGTCCTTACAAAAGATTTTAGATTTAAACCCAAGAGTTATCTACCCTGCACATGGATCTGTTATTTATGATCCAGTTGACAGATTGAAGGGATACATAGCCCACAGAATGGCGAGAGAACAACAGATCTTGCATTGCTTAAAACAGTCATCGACACCACTAACTGACACGGAATTGGTAGATAAAATATATGTTGTAAGTTTTCTGATCAATAGAAATAAACATATTAAGCTTTTGTAATATCTATCTAGTTGTACAAATTTGAAAAAAAAAGCAAAAATTTTAATTGTACTTTGCCTGACAATGTTTTTGTAAGTAAAAGTACTTTAAAATACTGTAAACAGGAGATTTTTTTGCAACAGTCTTATTTTTGCTTTCAGGGATCAAACTCAAAAATAAAACTGGTACAAATATTTAGTTTAAACATATTTTATTTCGATTTATAACACATATACAATATCATACTTATCAATACAAAATGTGTTATATCATTGCTTAAAACATGTAAAAACTAGAACCAGAGGCTCCAATGAGCCTGTATCCCTCACCTGGCTTTCTGTTGCCACAATCAATCTAACATTGTAAGTTGTACAGTTGAACCTCAGTCTCCCAAACTTTGGTAGCCCAAACACCACCAATATCTTGAAGTCTGATCATGTTTTATTGTATTTCTTTTTTGTTTTTTTGACAAAAAAGGTTCTTGCTAAGGACCACTTTCAACGCCAGTTTTGAAGTGGAGAATAAAAATAACAGTCAACAAAACATTTTCAACACCAGTTTTGACGTAGCTACATCAATTTGGAAACCATATTTCATTGAAATCAGACAATGTTGAAATTTCTGCCTTTTTTTGGTTTCCATTTTGAAAATGGTGGTCAACAAACAAATTTTAACAGGTTTTGAAGTCACAACATCAATATCTATTTGGGAACCAAATTTCATTGGATTCGGACTATGTTGAATTTTCCTGCCTTTTTGGTGGCCAGTTTGAAAATGGTGGTAAATGAACAAATTTTAACATGGGTTTTGAAGTCCCAACATCAATATATATTTGGAAACCAAATTTCATTGACATCGAACAATGTTGAATTTTCCTGCCTTTTTGGTGGCCATTTTGAAAGTGGTGGTCAAAGAACAATTTTTAACATCTGTTTTGATGTGGCAAATTTAATATCTATTTGGAAACCAAATTGCATTGAAATCAGACAATGTTGAACTTTCCCGCCTTTTTTGTCGTCCATTTAAGGGAGCAACCATTTGATTTTTATGGGGGGGCTATGGTCAAATTTTCCATCCTGCCTTTTTATTTTTGGAAAATTGAAAGCCTGCATTTTTTTTGCGCGCTTACGCGCGCCTGACTTTTTCTTTTCAATATCCTTAAAATTATACAGCCAAATCTACCATCCTGCATTTTTTTTTCAGGGCAAGTACTGTCCTGGTTACTTTTTTCTAGATTTTTGGCGTCCTGCCTTTTTTTAAAAAAATTTTACCATAGCCCCCCATAAAAATCAAATGGTCGTTCCCTAAAAATGGCGGTCAAGAAACAATTTTCAACACTGGTTTTGAAGTTGCAACATCAGACCTGGGGTAATGGTAATGTGTAATTGTAATGCATTATAACATGTAATGCAAAGTAATTTGTAATGCACAATTTCTGCATTACAATTACATGTAATGTAATGATTACTTATGTAAAAAATCAAGTAATGTGTCCATTACATTTCATACATTTTTGTCTTACATCCAACCAAAGAATATACAAAAATAAATTCATTACTATAAAAACACAAAAGAAACATTAATGATTGTGTATAAACAATATGATCATAAACTGTAGAGAGAGAGAAAACAGATCTGAAGATTTAAAATGTGAAATTTTTATAATATCAAATTTGATTTTTATGGTATTTCCTTTGTTTCTATGAATTATCTACAGAGAATTTAAACGAAGATTCTTTAATAAAAAAAAAATAAAACATAGTGACCATTTTAAACAATAAGATTTGTTGTGTTATTTCACCTAATTAACACTTTAATGTTTTTACTGTAATCAAAGTAATCTAATTATCAATTTATGTTTGTCCTTAGGCCTCATACAGGATAATCGTTTTGATGACATATCTATTGATTTTCTTTTAAACATCTTGTTGAAAAGAAATTGACAGTTAGAGACATACTTTAAATAAAATCTGGAGATCTTTGTTCTCTTGTAAATTACATCTTCGAAACCAATGATGATCACCATCATCAAATCATAAGAAATGTAAACTACATATACATTACTGTGATTTTCCTTCTGTATGATGGGGGTATATTGGTTCCAGTTCAAAGGCTATTTTTCCCAATCTACTCAAAAGAAATTTCTAATTGCAAATCCAAATGTAATTGTAATTGTAATTGTAAAGGTAGATTAACAAAGTAATAGTAATGTAATGCATAACATAATGCAATGTAATTGACTCCAGGCCTGGGGAACATCAATATCTATTTTGAAACCAAATTTCATTGAAATGGGACAATGTTGAATTTTCCTGCCTTTTTTTTGTGTTTTTTTTTTTAAAATGGCGATCAACGAACAACTTTCAACACCAATTTTGAAATCGCCACAGTTATGGCAAACATTTCATCAATTTACACTTAACCTTCATCTTCTATAGCTTTGGAAATAAAAGATGCTATATATGAAAATTTTAAAATTTCTGTGAAAAAGGGCAATAACTCCTACAAGGGTTTTTTTGTCTCGCCTGCGACGAAAGTCGCGGAAAGCGAGACATAGGCGTGCAAAGTATGACGGCGACGGCAGCGTAAACTCAAGTTATTATATAGAAGCCTTTGATGTAGGAACTTTATATTTGGTCCATAGGTAGCTTACGGCAAACCCTATCTGTCTGACCCATAATCATGTGACCTTGACCTCAATTTCACGGTCCAGTGACCAGGTTAAGTTTTTTTGCTTAAGTCTGTTTCTCAATAACTACAAGCCATAGGTCAATGATATTTGGTATATTGCTTGGTCTTGGTTAGTACATGTCAGTCTGCCATATGGCTTTTGACCTTGACCTCAATTTTAAGGTCAAGTGACCAGGTTAAGTTTTTTTTTGCTTAAGTCTGTTTCTCAATAACTACAAGCCATAGGTCAATGATATTTGGTATATAGCTTGGTCTTGGTTAGTACATGTCAGTCTGCCATATGGCTTTTGACCTTGACCTCAATTTCACAGTCCAGTGACCAGGTTAAGTTTTTTTTGCTTAAGTCTGTTTCTCAATAACTACAGGCCATAGGTCAATGATATTTAGTATATAGCTTGGTCTTGGTTAGTACAATTCAATCTGCCATATGGCTTTTGACCTTGACCTCAATTTCATGGTCCAGAGACCAGGTTAAGTTTTTTTGCTTAAGTCTGTTTCTCAATAACTACAAGCAATAGGTCAATAATATTTGGTATATAGCTTGGTCTTGGTTAGTACATGTTGGGCTACCATATGGCTTTTGACCTTGACCTCAATTTCATGGTCCAGTGACCAGGTTAAGTTTTTTTCTTAAATCTGTTTCTCAATAACTACAAGCCATAGGTCAATGACATTTGGTATATGGCTCGGTTTTGGTTAGTACATGTCAGTCTGCCATATGGCTTTTGACCTTGACCTCAATTTCATGGTCTAGTAAACAAAGTTGAGTGTTTCTGATTAGAATAGTTTCATAATTACTGTAAGTGGTATGGTAATAATATTTGGCTGGTAGGTTGCTCTTGAGTAGTACATGACTGTTTTAGCGACAAGCAGGGACAGGCGGGACATCTATTAGGGTCCACTCTTGTTTATTTTCTTCAAAATTTCAGGGTGGGTTTATATTGATATGCTGAACATTTTTGCAATTTACAATTGACCTTTTTCTGTTACACTTTTTGAAATAAAAAATAAAAATGCAAAAATTTTGAAAATTTTAAGGAGAAAGGGCTATAACTCCCGGATGGGTTTTCAGATTGTCTTCACAATTGCATGGTAGGTAGATCTTATCATGCTTATCAATTTAAACCCCCTGTCAGATTTTTGATATCGGTTACGTTTTTCTAGTTGTTGGCCAAAAACTGCAATTTACCCCTATGTATTATTATTTAGCAATGGCGGCCATGTTGTTTGACCAGTCGAATAATCGAACACAATTTAGAATGTGCATACCCTGGTGATGATTCTGGCTAAGTTTAGTTACAATGGGTCCAGCAGTTTCAGAGAAGAAGATTTTTGAAATTGTTGACGGACGACAGACGAGGGACAAGGGATGCAAAGTGATGGCAAAAGCTCACATGGCCTTTTAGGCCAGATGAGCTAAAAAATGTGAGCAAAGCTCACTAAAATGCATATCCCCCATTCCCCCAATTGATTCCAGAAATAAAAATCCAGAAAAACTGAAAAATCAAATCATATCAAATTTTTAAATAGATGGTGCACAATGACAATATGTACTGAGCATTCTGTGGAAGTTTCATTGAATTCCACTGTATGGTCTAGGAGGAGTTATTGCCAAAAAGTTTGTACCCTATGACAGATGGAATAATGAACTAACGGACAAATGGACTGACACCATGATCACTATATACCGCCCACTAAAGTGGGGGATATAATTAGAAGTTAAAAAAATGTAAGTGCAGTATGAACAAAATTGATTCATGACTCTTTTCATTATTTAGGATATTGACCCAATGTTGAAGATTGCAGCTGCTGGTAATGTTAGACATCATCTAGAGAAACTAACAAAAGATGGAATTACAGGTATACATCAAAGTTAAGAGATCATGGGAATTGTTGATGAATTTATCATCTCAGTTCAAACAATTGATAAATTCAACGACAATTCCCAAATTTTTGTGTTGCATGCGACGAAGAGTCATGGCAGGGAGACATAGGGATCCTCATTCTGTCGTAGGAATCGTCAACAATCAGGATAACCCTAGGACCAAATTTTAAAAAGTCTCTTAAATACAATAAATGTATAAGGAATTGCTTGAAAATTGTTCAAAGGCTAATTTATGGTTAAAAGATTGTATCCATGGCAATATTTAAAAAAATAATGAAATTTTGTCCGTATTTTGCCATTAGTTGGACCATAGACATAGAATTAAAGAGATTGGCAACTTGACGAATTCTCGTGAAATCACGCCACCATCAAGACTTCGATAAAACTTCCACTTCACAAACATAAATCGCTAATATCCCAATAACGTATGAAAATATCATAATAAAACTATCTGAACACAACCATCATGGTAAAATACTTTCCAGTTTTCATAACTAGGAAGTTGTAATCACCGAAATAAAAGGAGTTTCAAAAGTAAACAAGGCACATCACGATCTTCACCAACAGATTTCTACATGAAGCCTCCACTTTTTTTGCCAATATCTTTTTTATTAGGGCCCCGCATCAAGATGCGGGTGCCCTATAGTTTTCACTTTGTCCGTCTGTCTGTCCGTCTGTCTGTCCGTCTGTCCGTTTGTCCGTCAACAATTTTTTCCGTCACAGATTTCTTGGCTTCTATATGTGGGAATGATTTGAAATTTGGTCNTGTAATCACCGAAATAAAAGGAGTTTCAAAAGTAAACAAGGCACATCACGATCTTCACCAACAGATTTCTACATGAAGCCTCCACTTTTTTTGCCAATATCTTTTTTATTAATTAACATTTCTAATTCAAATTTTCGAAAGACCACTGTAAAATAATTAGAGAAAACAATTCACCTCTTAGTTTAGAAATATGTCATCTAAATTAAAAGTAGTTTAAGATGTTCCGATGTGGCCGTACCATGTTTGCTGTGATTAAAATGAGGGAATATTAGAGTTGACAATCTCTGTAATTATATGTCTCTGGATGGACTTAGTTTTTTCAATTAATTTTTTTGTTTGTACCATATCTCAGCACCTAAATGCCATAGACAGATGATGATTGGTGTGTAGTTACATCTTAAGTAGTAACCAACATCCATAGCAGAATTATGTCACCTTGACCTATATTTTCTGCATCAATGAATTTGGCTAAACTTTCACTCCAGGTCCATATATCAACAAAGTTTAAACAAAATCACAAGATTAAGGAAATTTTAATTTTGATGTAGAATAATTGCATATAGTCTGTAAATGCAAAATAAGCTCTCAGGATTATATTCCAGTTCCAACTTTGGTAAATTTCCTGAATTGTCTAAGACTAACAATTATTGAAATTTTTGCATACTATCAAATATTTAAACCAATTTTTAATATGACTGCAAAAATTTTCAGTCGTATAATGGTATGGTGTTGGCATCGTCGCCGTGGGTGTCAATGTGGTCGGCGTCTGTGGACAGCATAGTTTTGTTTCTAGTGGAGGGATCTTTATGAAATTTTAGTGTGATGTATCTTGGCACACACGTAAACAGAGGTTTTAATTTTGAGATGGAGGCCCCGCCCGTTTTAGAAAAAGTGGCCAAAAAGGGGTGAAATTGGGTGTTTTCACATATTTGACTGTAGAATCTTTATTATTTATTGGATTTTGATGGGGTTTGTTTCAGTGTGCTCCTGAGGAAATTTTCAATCTGGTATATGCCAACGGATATCACGTAGCATGTACTGCTCACGAGATAAATGGGGCCCAACAGGGGCAAATCTCAAAAAAAAATTTTTTTAATTTTAAGTCTGATTTTGATGCAGTTTTTTTTCAATGGATTCCTTGCGAAAAATTGATATGGAGCTCAGCTATTAGATTTTTGGTAACTTGTTTCATTTTCCGGCTATGAGGGGCTGAACGGGGCCAAAATTACGAATTTGCAGATTATGTAGAATTTTTATTTTTCATTGGATTTCGATGGGATTTTTTTCTTTGGATTCCTCTTGATCTAAGCTTTCAGTAGTATGACAAAAGATTTGGTGTGGCTCTTACTGTTTCCAAGCTACAAGGGGTCAAAGGGGCCAAAATTGCAATTTTTCTAAATATGTCAAATCATTATTTTTCATCGGATTTGGATGGGATTTTTTTCTTTGGATTCCTCTTGATCTAAGCTTTCAGTAATATGCCAACCAATTTGGTGTACCTCTTACTGTTTCTGAGCTAAAAGGGTCAAAGGGGCCAAAATTGCAATTTTTTTAATATGTCAAATCTTTAATTTTCATTGGATTTTGATGGGATTGTTTTCTTTGGATTCTTCTTGATCTAAGCTTCCAGTAGTATTCCAACCGATTTGGTGTAGCTGTTACTGTTTCCGAGCTACAAAAGGGCCAAAATGTAATTTTTTTTAATATGTCAAATCTTTATTTTTCATTGGATTTTGACGGGTTTTGTGTAGCTCTTACCTTTTCCGAGCTACAAGGGGTCAAAGGGGCCAAAATTGCAATTTTTCTAAATACAGTCGAACTTCGATGGCTTGAATACTCAAGGGACCGACGAAAACAGTTCAAGCTAGAGGGGTGTTCGAGTTATCGGGATTAAATAATGTTCAAAACCTAATGGAAGGGACAACAAAAAGGGTTCAAGACATCCAGGGTGTTCGAGCCATAGCAGTTCGAGCGATTGAAGTTCCACTGTATGTCAAATCTTAATTTTTCATTGGATTTTGATGGGATTTTTTTTTTGGATTCCTCTTGATCTAAGCTTTCAGTAGTATGCCAAAGGATGTAGTGTAGCTCTTACTGTTTCCGAGCTATAAGGGGTCAAAGGGGCCAAAATTGCAATTTTTTTAAATATGTCAAATCTTTATTTTTCATTGGATTTAGATGGGATTTTTTTCTTTGGATTCCTCTTGATCTAAGTTTTCAAGTGCATGCCAACGGATTTTGCATAGCTCTTACCGTTTCCGAGCTACAATGGGTCAAAGGTGCCAAAATTTCAATTTTTCTAAATATGTCAAATCTTTATTTTTCATCAGATTTCGATGGAAATTTTTTCTTTGGATTTCAATGGATGTGAAGTTTTAGTTGATAGTAACATGTTTTGCATAGCTCTTACAGGTTTTTTTATCAATAAGTGATCAAAAGGGTTGATTTTTTCCCCTAGTTTGTTTCAAGCTAATAACTGTGTCAAGCTTTTTTTTGTGTCCATCTAATTATTGTGTCAAGCTCTTTACGGTGTCCACATTCACTTTAAAGTACTTTTGTTGAAATTTCAGTGGTCGACATGCTGCGGTCGTATCATGCTGCGCTTGGCGTAGCCCTTTTATCAAACTAGACATGATTCTGAAAACTTAGAATTAAAAGATATGGTTACAATTTTGGTAATCTTTAGCTCTCAAAGACAGGCAATTTTGGGGAATTCTTGTTAGCAACCATGGTTTTTGGATAAATTTAAATAAAAACAAATATTTTCAATGGTTAAATTTCAATTTTTTTCCAATTTTGGTAAATTTTCTGAACCTTTCAAAGACAAGTTGTATTTTGGAAGTCTACTTAGCAACCAGATATTAATATAGGCCAAATTATAATGACAGTGGTTTGAGAAGGCGAGACTGTAGGTTCTGCGAAACCTTTATGAATTTATCATAAAACATATGAATTCAGTGACAATATATTTTATAAATTCTGTGACATCTAGTTTGAAGGGTGATGCCCCAGTGGTATCAACAGGCTGATTCTGCCGCACTTGGCATTTTCAAGGGTAAATCCTGCATATAAGCCCCTTTTCTGTCGTCAAAATGCAATGGAGGAGCTCCCTAATTACCGGTAAGCATAGGATAAATACAAGAAATATGGCTATTGTGCAGAGTGTAATTAGTCAGGTCGAGAATAGAGGGGATGACCATAGAAACACTTTAAAGGAAGGGCGTCTCAAATTGAAACTAATGAAGGTATTGCATCTAATATAATAATATCAAGTTATCACTATTAGGACTTCATTTTTGTGAATGAGCAAGATTTGGAGGATAGCACCCCAGTCCCAGCCCCTGTATTGGTAGATTCATTTGTAAATTAACTTGTACCTTTGCAATAAAAGGTTTAACTTTTATCGAATTGCCCAACACTTATATCCTGCTGCTGTCCATATCTTGATTACAATATTTCTTTAATTTTATTTCAGTGAAAGTTGATGGTGAAGATACAAGATGGGAAATCAAAAGGAGTGTCAACCTTTAGCTTTTATATAGATTGCTTGTTATTCAAATTGTTATTATATATATACTATGTTATGCAGATTATATTACCAAATGTAATTTGTAGTTCTCCAAATTAGACAGTGAAATTCATATTCAGCATTACAATCATGCTAAGTCTTCATCTGTTCATATTAAAGTGCACATAGTACCCAAGAAATGGACTTTAAAATAATAACACATAGATGTCTCATGTTTTAGCATGTTACATCGTGACATTAAAAGAGTAGAACTTGGTAAGATTGAAATTTTTCCCTTGTTTAATTTTTCTAATATTTACAGTATATAAACTTTACATGTTCATCTAAACTTAAAGCATTTTTCAACCATTTATACCGTCCAGTTTTCTGTCAAGTGGTCATCAAAGATACCCTGTTTCATCATATTATTTCGTTTCATTTAGGGTTAGATTTTGGTGTATAGAATTCCGAATAAGGGGTAATTTTCTCAAGGTTTTTATTTTAGCCTATTTTCCCGGATAGACTAAAATCGTGAAAATAAATTTCGCGAATATTTAATGTATTATTATGATACATATAGAAACTTTGATAATGTGCAAAAATTTAAAACATGTAAATCTTTAGCATACTTTTTTCATTCAAATCTGCGAAATTTTTGACCTGCGAAATTAACCTACTATACTTTATGCTCTAATTAACATTGTATTTGAAATAAAATTATATCAAATACAAAGTTCTTTAGTACAATCAAGTCTGAAAGGCAGTATAAAGTATGAAAATGAATTTAAATAATTTGAACTGAAATATATGGTTAGGCTATGAATTTTACTCAATTTGATCAGCATTAAATGCTCCTTGTAAACAAAATTAAGTAATTTAAAATCAATGAAATTGCTGAATTAAGCTTTGAATTATCTCCCTTGACAGAAATCTCAATTTTATATATTTTCATTATTAGCTCACCTGACCCAAAGGGTCAGTGTGAGCTATTGCCATCACTTGGCGTCCGTCATCCGTCGTCCGTCCATCTGTTAAACTTTTCACATATTCATCTTCTCCTCTGAAACCACTGAAGCAAATTGAACCAAACTTTACAGGAATGATGTATGGAAGGTCCTTTACCAAGATTGCTCATTTTGTTCCGATCAGATAAAAAACATGGCGGCCAGCGCGGAACTTAGGTTTCACATTGGACCCTATGGGAAAAATCCCATTTTCATCTTCTGCTCTGAAAAGGCTGAAGCAAATTGAATCAAACTTAACAGGAGTGATATACTTTAGGTCCTTAACAAAGATGGCACATTTAGTTCCGATCCGACGAAAAACATGGCGGCCAGTAGGGAACATGGTTTAACATAGGACCCTCTGGGAAAATTACATTTTCATCTACTCCTCTGAAACCATGGAAGCAAATTTAACCAAACTTTACAGGAATGATGTATGGAAGGTCCTTTACAAAGATTGCTCATTTTGTTCCGATCCGATAAAAAACATGGCCGC
>MJUU01039591.1:55595-67971 GCA_002080025.1 Modiolus philippinarum
ATGTCTTATAATAGTTAAATTTGATGAAATATGCCACTTTTATTGTGTAAACATGCAGAATATTGAACCTTTTCAGCAAACTCCTCTTGCATTAAGGGGAGATAATTTGCATTGTAATAATAGGAAAAATTAGTTTTTCATGATTTATTTAAAGATTAGTTTGGTGACCCCCAAATTTTTTTTTCATGGAAATTGAAGGACAGTATATTGGCTAATAATTTACCAAATTTCAAGAAATTCTATCTGCTGTAACTATTAAAATAAATTAAAATTTTGTTTAAATATGCTAATTTTTCCCTATAATTTCAACCAAAATAGCAGATTTTTATATGACATATTTCATTCTTATATGGTTGGTGACCCCCAATTTTCATTTTATTTTTAGCTCACCTCACGAAGTGAGGGGGGTTTATGTGATACCCCTAGGGTCGGGATCTGCGTTGGCGTCCGGTTAGGAAGAATGTTTAAGGTCCATTCCTGCTTACTGACATGTCCCACATCAACCATATTGGTATGCCTGATGCATTTTGGGATGACAACAACAATGCATGCTTCAGATGCTGTCTGTGACCTACATTTTACGCATGAGCTACTTGGCTAGGTAGAATGGTTAAAGTCCATTCCCAGTTACTGACATGTCCCACATTAACCATATTGGTAGGTATGATGCATTTTTGGATGACAACTGTAATGCATGCTTTGGATGCTGTCTGTGACCTACATTTTACGCATGAGCAACTTGGTTAGGTAGAATGGTTAAAGTCCATTCCTGGTTACTGACATGTCCCACATCAACTATATTGGTATGTATGATGCATTTTGGGATGACAACAACAATGCATGCTTTGGATGCTGTCTTTGACCTACATTTTATGCATGAGCGACTTGGTTAGGTAGAATGGTTAAGGTCTATTTCTGCTAAATGACATGTCCCACATCAACCATATTGGTATGTGTCATGCATTTTTGGATGACAGTCTTTGACCTACATTTTACACATGAATGAATCTGTTACAAAGAATGATGATAGTCCATTCCTGTTTACTGACATGTTTAATATGTGACAATGCTGTGCAACGAGGTGAGCTTAGCAGGCTGTGGCTGCTTCTATGTTTTGTATGCTCTAATAACAAGGGTAA
This sequence comes from Modiolus philippinarum, assembly GCA_002080025.1. Lineage (NCBI taxonomy): Eukaryota > Metazoa > Mollusca > Bivalvia > Mytilida > Modiolidae > Modiolus > Modiolus philippinarum. Next base: position 56,735 of record MJUU01039591.1, read on the forward strand.
ATTTCAGAAAATTGTATCTTATAGATTTTAGATCCTGTATCACCTTTAAATGTAAAATATATGCACTCAATATAAATAAGTAGATGAAGGTTGGTTATTTTCATTACAAAATCAATTATTTAATGTGTAAAAAATAATTACAATTTTGAAATTTTGATTACCTGTGGCAATTGTTTGTTTATTTATTTCAGTACTAGGAAAGTGAAAAGCAGAGTTATCTGCCCATACTCTAGATATACCCATCTTTACTGTATAAATACAGACCAACATAAGCACAGCCTGAGTACTGTATATATTATGTTTTTATGTTTCAGAATATAATTGTTGTTGATATTTTAATTATAAGGAGATATTGTTATGTAGTGAATGTGAATATATTATTGAAAGACTTGAGTGTCTGGTACACTAAACATTTTTTTGACAATCAGTTTAGGGAGAAAGGGAATAGGAAGCCGAGATCAGAAACATATAATTAAAGAGATTGGCAACTTGACAAATTCTTGCGAAATCATGCCACCATCGAGACTTCGATAAAACTTCCAGTTCACAAACATAAATCACAAAATCTCAATTAAGTATGAAAATAACATAATAAAACTATCCAAACACAATCAACATGGTAAAATACTTTCCAGTTTTCATAACTAGGAAGTTGAAAACATGGAAATAATAGAGGAGTTTTAAAAGTAAACAAGGCACATCACAATCATCGTCGTCAGATTTCCACATGATAAAGTCTCTGCTTTATTCGGCAATATCTTTTTTATTAATTATACTATAACTAATCCAAGATTCTGATTATCGCAAAATATTCAACGAATGATCAAATAACGCAGTAATTCACGAAGCGCATGAGTGAATTACAGCGTTTTTCGACCATGAGTTGAATATTTTCGATAATCAGAATCAAGGATTAGTTATAGTTTTTATTATATAGATTTTCACGCATATTTGATGGTTCCGTTGATGATTCATTTCATGAACTACGTTTTCAAGATTAATCCGCTGTGACGTTTACTTAACAACAACGTTGACAACGTCTATTGTGACGTCACTTCCTAGAGTGAAATTATGGAAAATAATTTCACAGTTAATTATCACTTTTCTTTCACTGGGAAATCTCGATCTTTCATCGCTATCTATATAATAATTTATATTTCTAATTCAAATTTTTGAAACACACATATAGAATAATTAAGGAAAACAATTCACGTTGGGGTTTAAAAATATGTCGACGAAATTAGAAGTAGTTCATGGCCATACCATGTTTGTTGTGATTAATATGGGATCCAATCTCTGTAATTATATGTCTCTGCCAAGATCAAACATTTTTAGTTGGCCTCAACGAAGTTGAGGGGGACTATTGGAGTACCCCCAGCATCCAGGTCTTCGTCCGCATTTGGGCATATATCTCTACAACTATGCATAGAAGGGTCATCAAACTTTGTATGCAGGTGCATCTTGGGCTATCTCACAGCCTCCAAGAAAATTGGGTCTCTCTGACCTATATTTTCCGCTTGAACGACTTACATTCAAGTTTACGTCCGAGTTCAGATCTCAGTCACTATACATGGTAGGATCATGTAACCTTGCATATGCATGCATCTCTGATGGTAGGTCAGCATCCAGGCAAAATTAGGTCACTTTGACCTATATTTTCGGCTTGAACGACTAACATTCAAGTTTACGTCTGAGTTCAGATCTCAGTCACTATACATGGTAAGATCATGTAACCTTGCATATGCATGCATCTCTGATGGAAGGTCAGCATCCAGGCAAAATTAGGTCACTTTGACCTATATTTTACGCTTGATTGATTTACATTCAAGTTTTTGCACGAGTTCAGATCTTAGTCAATATACATGGTAGGATCATGTAACCTTGCATATGCATGCAACTCTGATGGTGAATCAGTATCCAGGCAAAATTAGGACACTTTGACCTATATTTTACGCTTGATTGATTTACATTCAAGTTTTCTGACTAGTTCAGATCTCAGTCACTACACATGGTAGGATCATGTAACCTTGCATATGCATACATCTCTGATGGTTGGTCAGCATCCAGGCAAAATTAGGACACCTTGACCTATATTTTATGCTTGATTGATTAACACTCAAGTTTTAGGACGAGTTCAGATCTTAGTCACTATACATGGTACAATCATGTAACCTGGCATATACATATAACTCTGATGGTAGATCAGCATCCAGACAAAATTAGGTCACTTTGACCTATATTTTCTGCTTGATTGATTTACATCCAAGTTTTTGGACAAGTTCGATCTCAGTCACTTTACATGGTAGGATCATGTAACCTTGCATAGGCATGCATCCCTGATGGTACATCAGCATCCAGGCAAAAGTAGGTCACTTTGACTTATGTTTTACGCATGAGTGATTTATGTCCAAGTTTTCAGGCAAGTTCAGATCTCAGTCACTATACATGGTAGGATCATGTAACCTTGCTTAGGCATGCAAATGTGGTCAAAATTTTGTTACTGTGACAAACTGCCATAACGAGGCGAACTCTGTAATCGTTGATTACCTATGTTTGATTACTGTAAATCTGTCTTATCAGTCCAAAGTTTAGCTGTCAATTTAACTGATACTGAAATTATATTGAAATGTACAATTGTCTTCTTATTGTTATGAATTGGTTTAACATCCCCTATTAATGTCTCATTCAAACCGATAAGGTCCTTTGAAATAACAAAGCCATTTTTTTGTTTTGATCTTATATGGAATTGAAAATAACAATTTATGTGTGTACATGAAAGGGATAAGAAAAAAATACAAACACATAGCATGATAGGGTAATTTCTTTGGGAGGAGTGGATGATAATTTACTAATTTTATTGAAGTTGCCTATTTATATACATTTCAACATTAAAAAAAAATTCATTTCCTTGCTCATTTTGGGCTGTTTTCTTTAAAATTTACAGTATATTTCACTACAAATGATAAAAAGTGATAAATAAAATTTATCCACCTGCCATTGATTTTTCAAATTAAAACAGTTAGCTAAGTCAAAATAAAAATAAAACAACATCTGAAATTAAAGGTAAAAACACTATTGAAAATCTATGTGTTTTTAGTTTGCCTGAATGAAGTTGAGGGGGACTATTGGAGTACCCCTGGCGTCCCCATCTGGGTCTATGTCTATGTCTGCATCCACATCCACATTTGGGCATATATCTCTGCAACTATGCATAGTAAGGTCATCAAACTTTGCATGCAAGTGCATCTTGGGTTGACTGACAGCCTCCAAGAAAGTTGGGACTCTCTGACATATATTTTCTGCTTGATTGGCTTCAATTCAAATTTACATCAAAGTTCATATCTCGGTCAGTATACATGATAGGATCATCTAATCTTGCATGTGCATGCATCTCTGATGAAAGGTCAGCATCCAGGTATAATTAGGTCACTTTTACCTATATTTACACTTGATTGATTTACATTCAAGTTTCCGGATGAGTTCAGATCTCAGTCACTGTTCATGGTTAGGATCATGTAACCTTGGAAATGAATGGGACTTGGATGGTAGGTCAGCATCCAGGTAAAATTATGTCACTTTAACCTATATTTTATGCATGAGTGATTTACTTTCAAGTTTCCAGATGAGTTTAGATCTCAGTCACTATACATGGTAGAATCATCATGTAACCTTGCATAAGCATGCAACTCTGATGGTAGGTCAACATCCAGGCAAAATTGGGCTACTTTGACAATGTACCATAATGATTCGAACTCTGTATAATCATTGATTACCTATGTTTTGAAAATAGCTCAAAGAGAAAATTTCAGTTCATTTACATTTTTGACAAATGATATTTAACTTCAAAATTCAATATTACCTTGCCATTATTTGATAAAGGTATTATTACATTTTATACATATACATTACGCCGCAAGATCCTGTTCATTACCATATTTTATCCACTAGGGATACCAGTAGTTAAATTAAAAAAAATAATTTATTGCTGGCTAGGCTTGTCAGCATTTTGGAATTTTTAAATTTAACTATCGAGAGTGGATAAAATATTGCAATAATTAGAATAAAGTGGTGTAAACTTTTTCTCTAATGATAAATTATAATCACCAAGAATTGTATTCCTAATAGGCGGGAATTAACACTGGGGCTTTATTCAACATATGTTGAATAACGGGCTAAACAGGTTTAAACTTGACATATCATAAGAGAAAAGACAGTATACTAACACACACTGAGAGTTACTTATGACATAACATATAGTAATCAGCTAACTGTGTTTGTGCAAGGATGTGAGAACATGCTTTTGTCTAGTCTGTTTTATTTGTATACAAGAACATGTGCTTTTAGTCTACCTCAAGTAAATTTAATTAACCATTATGTGAATATACATTTTATTATGTATGGAATAAAATCTATGCCTGGGATTGTGTCGCTTTTATTACCAATCAGCATACATTTGACATAGGGGGTGTAAGCTTGTCACATTTTGGAATTTCTGTCAATTTTTGTGGACTTTTCTGGTTTTATTAGTCCATTTGCTTTTACTCATGGTCACCTTACCCAAAGGATAAGTTTGAGGTGTACTTGTTTTTCTTCTTTAAAATTTTTAGCCCAGTTGCGACGAAGTCAAACTCCGCTTATAATTTGATGAATGGTGTCTGGGCGTCCGGGCGTCAACTTTTGGTTTCTGCATGATATCTTAAGAACCACATGTCACACGGAAATGAAACTTGGCATAGACATGACTTATGATCAGAGGAGGAACCCTATCAATTTTGAGGTTTGTGCGACAAAGGTCAGGGCCACAACTCTTAAAACTAGAGTAATGACTGTCGGAAACGACGGTGATCCCTGCACCCTCTGTTTGACACAGAAAACAGCTATAGAACCTGGGTATAATTTTTCTTAACATTTTGAAATTAAACTTTTGACAGTCACTATTTTTACCATAAGGAATTAAAGAATATATGGTTCTTAGGCAGAATTCCAAAAAATAAGTAGTCTTTGAGACTTTCAGGAATTTTACCAAACTTGGAATCATATATTTTGGAAATCAAATTGGTGAAATGTTTCTTCTAATTCTAACAAACTTTTTAAATATGGATTAAATGTAGAATTCCAAAAATTGGTGGTCTTTGACAATTTCAGGAAATTTACCAAATTTGGAATCAATTATTTTGGAAATCCAATTTCGTGAAAATGATTGACCTTATCAAAACAAATGCTAACAGTTTGGTTGCTAGGTAGAATTCCAAAAAATATGTGGTCTTTGACACTTTCAGGAAATTATCAAAATTGGAATCAAATATTTTTGAAATTCAATTGGTGAAAATGATTGCCCTAATGGAAAAAAATCCTAACAGTATTGTTGCTAGGTAGAATTCCAAAAAATAAGTGGTCTTTTACACTTTCAGGAAATTTACCAAAATTGGAATCTAATATTTTTGAAATCCAATTGGTGAAAATGATTAACCTTATCAAAACAAATGCTAAAAGTATGGTTGATATAGGTAGAATTCCAAAAAATAAGTGGTCTTTGAGACTTTCAGGATATAAACCAAAACTGGAATCACATTTTCGAATTCTAAGTTTTCAGAATTTTTATTTTTTCCAAATACTAGCCAAAATATAAGATTATATGCCAAAATGTCCAAAAATATCAGTCTTTGACATTTTCAGGAAATTTACCAAAGTTGGAACCGGAATCAAAATTCTGAAAGCTTATTGGGCATCTACAGACTATATGCAACAATTCTGCAACAAAATTAAATCCATAAATCAAAAAATGTAGGATGAGTTTGCGTCGCATGCCATATGTGTCACAATCCATATTTTGTTGTCTTTGTCAAATCGACATCTTGGGGCCTCTTGTTTGCATCAAGATAAATATCAAAAATCCAAAAGCTTATTACATATCTGCATACCATATGCAACAATTCTACAACAAAATTAAAACTCTAAATCCAAAAATGTAGGAGGAGTTCGCGTCGCATGCCACATGTGTCAAAATGGACATCTTGGGGCCTCTTGTTTGCACCAAGACCAATATCAAAAATCCGAAAGCTTATTGCGCATCTGCTGCACATATGCAACAGTTCTATAACAAAATTAAAACCCTAAATCCAAAAATGTAGGAGGAGTTCGCGTCGCAAGGATTTGTGACGGACGGACGGACGAGGCCAACGACAATATCCCCAAACTTTCATTCGAAAGTGCGAGGATAAATATAACAAAAAATTACAATCATGAATAAAGCCTAAATTCACCTGTTCGGTGTTATTTGCATAACAAAAATAGCTGTTATACAAAAGTACTCTTTATATTGCTAGAACAAGTTTAATTCATTAATAAGATCTAATTATGTACACCAACACAATGTTTTTTGGTGTCATTAACTTTTAAAAATAAGATATATTGAAAAGTCAAAATTTAAAAAAGGGAGGTAATAAATTAATGTGAAGAAAAATTCGATATTTCTAAAAGTCTTCTGCAATATCCAGTCTAAATAAAATCTTAGATGACAAAAATACTTTTGTGTATTCTGATTTTTGGTAAATTTCTGAAACTGGATTTCAGCAACATGAATTGCCTAGATTATAAGGGGAACCCCTGCCCCAATTTTTTTTTGAATGGTGGTCTGAAATGGGTTTTAGTAGATAGTGGAGCTTTCAGTTGCCATGGAAACCGATCCAGAACACTGAATCTTTGAAAAAAATATTGTGCTTCACATTTTTCTTCACAATATCAGAAATATATATTAACTAGAGATTATAAGAGGACCCCTGCCATTTTTTTTTTAAAGATGTACAACTATTTGCATATCTGATGATGTACTTATGAAAATTACAAATATTCCCAACTCAGCTTTCTAATGTTATTATACATGTACTTTGATACAAACTGAACAGGAATGTTTTATGGAAAGTCCCTATCAATGATAGCTAAAGTAAATGCTTTTGTTCTCAAACATGAAAAATAACATAGACCAAAGCCTTATATTTAACAAAAGAGATTCATCACCTCTGAAACTATGGCCCACAAAACATATTTTGTCATCCCCTACTGAAATTATTACAGCCATCTGAATCTCAAACTGAACAGAAATTATGTATTGACGACTTTCCAATGGTAATTCATTTTTGGCCGGGTTGCACGAAGTGCAAATCCGGCTTATAGTATGGTGAATGTCGGGCGGGCGGGCGGCGGGCGGGGAAAATGGGATACTGATTTTGTGAAATCAACTCCTCCTACAGTTTTCGACCTACATCTTTGAAACTTCACAAAATGTTTCTATATATATTGTAGATGTGCAAATCCCTTTTTGGACTCATTTTGAAAATTTTTTCCTGTTTTTACGGACTTTGGAACTTAGTCATTTTTAATCGACTTTTTCAACAAAGGGTACCTATTTTGTGAAATCAACTCCTCCTACAGTTTTCGACCTACATCTTTGAAACTTCACAAAATGTTTCTATATATATTGTAGATGTGCACCTCCCTTTTTGGACTCATTTTGAAAATTTTTTCCTGTTTTTACGGACTTTGGAACTTAGTTGACTATTTTTTAATCGACTTTTTGAACAAAGGTACCTATTTTGTGAAATCAACTCCTCCTACAGTTTTCGACCTACATCTTTGAAACTTCACAAAATGTTTGTATATATATTGTAGATGTGCACTTTCTTTTTTGGACTTATTTTGAAAATGTTTTACAGACTTTTGAACATAGTCATTTTTATTGACATTTTCAACAAAGGGACCTATTTTATGAAATCAACTCCTCCTACAGTTTTCATATCCGACCTTTGAAACTTCACAGAATGTTTCTATATAGTTTGAAGATGTGCACCTGACTTTATGGAATTATTTTTCTTTATATTTTTCCAGACCTTTTAACTTAGTCATTTTTTATCAATATTTTCAACATATTCAATACACAGACCCATAAAACGCAACCCGGCCATTTGAGTCTTTGACCCATTTTTCTTCATCATCAAAGTGCAAACAAGACATAGTTGAGCAAAGTATGACCAGGGCAGCAGTAGAAACTCAAGATATTTTATAGAACTTTTTTTATGTCTGATCATAATATATAATCAAAGGATAGCTTACATTGAGCCCTTTCTGGTAGACAAAAACATCATGTGACCATGACCTTTCATGGACCAGTTCCAAGGTTAAGCTTTTGTGATTATTTCTGATTTTAGGTTATAGGTCGATGATATTTGGTTATGATAGTCATATGGCTTTTGACCTATGTTTGCGGTCTAGTGCCCATACTTTAACTTGTACTCAGTTTTTCATTCAATGATATTTAGTATATATTATATAGTACATGAGTGTCTGTCACACTGTGACCTTGACCTTAATTTCATAGATCATGTGATTTTCTTCAGATTTTCTCAATAACTGCAAGTAATAGGTCAATGATTTTTAGCTCACCTGGCTATAGCCAGGGTGAGCTTTTGTCATCACTTTTCTTCCGTTGTCCGTCCATCCGGCGTAAACTTTTCATTCAAAGATCTCCTCTGAAAGTACTGGGCCAAATGAAACCAAACTTGGCCACAATAGTCCTTAGATGCTTCCCTACAAGAAACTTGTTTTTCAGATCTGCGCTATATCGAAGATGGCTGTCAGCGGGGATAATAGTTTTAACATTAAACCCTATGGGAAAACAAATTCAAAGATCTTCTCTGAATCTGTTGAGCCAACTGGAACCAAACTTGGCCACAATAGTCCTTAGATGGTCCCCTGCAAAAAGATTGTTTTTCAGATCCGCGCTATATCCAAAATGGCCGCCAGCGGGGATCATAGTTTTAACATTGGACCCTATGGGAAAACACATTTAAAGATCTTCTCATCTGAAACTAGTGGGCCAATTGAAATGAAACTTGACCACCATATTCCTAAGTTGGTCCCCTGCAAAAAAAAATGTTTTTCAAATCCGCGCTATATCCAAAATGGCCGCCAGCGGGGATCATAGTTTTAACATTGGATCCTATGGGAAAAACATTTAAAGATCTTCTCATCTGAAACTAGTGGGCCAATTGAAATGAAACTTGACCACCATATTCCTTAGATGGTCCCCTGCAAAAAAAAAAGTTTTTCAAATCCGCGCTATATCCAAAATGGCCGCCACCGGTGATCATAGTTTTAACATTGGACCCTATGGGAAAACACATTCAAAAATCTTCTACTCTGAAACTGCTAAGCCATTTGGAACCAAACTTGGCCACAATTGTCCTTAGATGGTCCCCTTAAAAAAATTGTTTTTCAGATCCGCGCTATATCCAAGATGGCCGCCTGTGGTGATCATAGTTTTAACATTATCAATGGACCCCATCGGAAAACACATTCAAAGATCTTCTCCTCTAAAACTGCTAAGGCAATTTGAACCAAACTTGGCCACAATGTAGTCCTTAGATGGTCCCTGTAAAAAAGCTGTTTTTCAGATCCGCGCTACAGTTACCTCGGTATTTATTTATCTGATACTACTGAGCCAATTGGAACCAAACTTGGCCATAACAGTCTTTAGGTGGCCACCTGCAAAAAAAAAATGTTTTTCAGGCCCGCGCTTTATCAAGATGGTCGCCAGCAGGGAATATAGTTTTAACATTATACCTATTGGAAAACACATTCAAAGATCTCCTTCTCTTAAACTGTTGAAGCAAACTTGGCCACAAAAGTCTTTAGTTGGTGCCCTGCAAAAAGATGTTTTTCAGGTCCGTGCTTTATTCAACATGGCTGCCAGCAGGAAACATGGATTTAACATTGGACCCTATGGGAAAACATTCAAAGATCTTCTCCTCAGAAAGTACTTGACCAATAATAAAAACATACTTGGTCACAATGGTTCATAGTTGTTCCTGTTTGAAAAATTTGCCCCGCATGTCTGCATCACATTCAAGATGGCCCCAGTGGGAACACAGTTTAACTTTGAAACCTATCAGAAAGCATTCAAAGATCTTCTCTGAAAATATTTAGCCAGTTGGAACCAAAGTTAGACTCAATGGTCAATAGATAGCCCCCCTCAAGAAAGGTGACAGTAGGTCTGCACCCTCATCCAAAATAGATGCCAGACCGGAAAATAGTTTAACTTAAGATAATATAACATCAAATGTCTATTAACAAATTTGAAAATGATGCGCTTAAAATATCGGAATTATTTTAACTGTATATGTCTGCCATGGCCCAGGTGAGCGATACAGGCGCTCTTAAGAGCCTCTTGTTGATATAGTTTGATCCTGGTACAGTCTGCCATATGGTTTTTGACCTTGACCTCAACTCTATGGCCTAGTGTCCAGTTTAATTTTTTGTGATTAGATTTGAATCTCAAAAATACAAGTGGTACTAAAGTCTATGAAATTAGGAATTATAACTTGATCTTGGTCAGTACATGGCTGTCTGCCAAAGGGATCTTGATCTGGAATGATTTAGATCCCAAGTTAAGTATTTCCCCCTCAATTTCATTGTCTAGTGGGCATATAAGGTTTCTCAGTATCTATTAGTGGTAGATCAATGACATTGTGTATTCGGGTTGGTCTTGGGACAGTCTGCTTATGCAAGTGATCTCAGTTTCATAGTCTTGTGAGCAAATTTGTATCTAAATATCTATTAATGTTTGGTATGCGGATTGGTCTTTGGTAGTACATAATGGCCTGCTATTTGGCTTTTTTGCAAGTGACTCAAATTTCACTCTAATGAGCATTTTTACATCTATTTCGCGGCCAAGCAAGGACAGGAGACATCTATTATGGTACATACTTGTTGTGATTAAGCCGAATCTCAGTAATTACAATTTTACCACTTGTGAATCACTTGTGATATTTTGAAAATCGTTTCATTCATCAAGTTGATATTCATGGTAAAAACATAGTCATCAATTACAAGTATGATTTAAGGATCGATCATAAATCCAAGATAGCCTCCACTGCAGATCTTAATCTTACACTTTACTCTTCTGTGGAAATGTTGCAAATTCATTATTCTTCAAAACCGTTTCACATATTAAGGTAGTTCGATCCTAATAAAAATTTCAGACAGATTTTTTTTCTTTTAAGATATTTTGTAGGTCTTAACCTATATATTCAAAAAATAAAATAAAAATGGAATGTCACCGATCATCTTTTCCTGTTATCTGGCTTTGAAAATTAGGCCAAATTCAGTATTTTTCAGCAATATTTACAAAGAATATATAGGGAACTGTGATAACATACCTATTGTTTATCTTTGATATAAAA
>MJUU01039591.1:68307-87191 GCA_002080025.1 Modiolus philippinarum
GCTTTGTAACATGATGGCTGTCATAAAATTCTAAATATTTTTTTAACCGATTATAAATCTGAAATGGCCACCACTGGGGTACATAGTTTTACATGGGTCGGGAAGGTAAAATCTTTTCATACATCAAATTTATGTAATAAAATAAGCATTGTAACATGGATGTAATCTACCAGAATGATTTTACAACAAATGATAAAACTCAAATGGCAGTCAAATCAGGTATATCATTTCACCCTGTTGGAAAAGCTTATTTGATCAGTAGTGTTTGTAACAGGCTCAAGTGAGCCTCTGGTTTAAAAATTGATGATGCATTTTTAATTACAAACAGGAAATGTTAATGTTGATTCATTTCGAAGTGTTAAAAAGTGGGGATATTTTATTCCAAAATGATACAATAAAGAATCGATTTTATGCCATCTTTAAATACAAAAATATGGATGATAAATTTAAATACAAAAATTCCACAAAATTCCTATAAATTGCATAGGTACTTTTATTTGATTTTGAATGAACGCTATCATTGACAGAAAAAAATCACAAGTTTAATGAATGTCCTCAAAGACACTGGAAAATCCTATCATCGGGGTTAACCCTACCTATTGACCTACAAAACATGTTTATTTTTCTGTGGTATGAAGTAACGACAAAAGTGGTATTAAAACCGCAAAACTTTGACCGTTATTCCAATTAATCACCTTGGCATCCGACATAATCGTAACTAGAACCACCTGCATGTTCCGAGCCTCTACACACATTTTAGACTCATTACAGCTAGTCTGCACCGAAGAGTAATGTGCCGAGCATTTACTTTAATTTTGGAATTGCCTGTCAAACGGCAACGAAGACCTAAGTTACCGTTGTCTTGATAATTATTTGATATTTGGTCTGAAGCTATAGTAGGTGACCTCGGGCACGTGCCTACCCTTTCCCGGTTTGTCATTTAAATACTTAATTGTGGATTCATTGATGGCATTTTCAGAATAATTAATCAAAGATTCTGCCTTGTGCGTTAAGAGATACGCCAAATCTGTTGGTATACTACAGAAAGCTGAAAACAACAGAAATCTAAAGAAAAAAATCTCATCGAAATCCGATGAAAAATTAAAAAAAATATATTATCTGCATATTTGCAATTTTGACTCCGTTTGGCCCCTTATATCTCCAAAAGGAAACAAGTAATCAAAAATCTAATAGTTAAGAGCTATGTTTATTTTTCATAATGAATCAATTAAAATAAAACTGCATTAAAATAGGACTAGAAATTAAGAAATATGATTTTTGTGAATCCCCCTTTTGGGCCCCATTTATCTCATGAACGGTACATGCGACGTGAAATCGTTGACGTACATCTGATTGGAAATTTCCTCAGTAGTCCAATGAAAGAAACCCATCAAAATCTGATTAATAAATTCTACAGCCAAATAAGTGAAAACACCAAATTTTGCCCTTTTGGCCCCTTTTTTTAAAACGGGAAGGGCATAATGTCAAAAACCCATCTTCCTTTTGTATTAAGGAATATTGTGTTAAAATTTCATAAGGATTTATCAACTTGACCAAAAACAAGTGTCTACAGAACACGACGCCGCCGACGACGACAACGACGACGACAGCGCCATACCATAATACCACCTCATTTTTTGCGGTCGTATGAAATATACTTCGTTGATGTATTTTTGGCGGAAAGAGAAACAGTAGCCAAACAGTTCCCATCGTTTTATCGGCAATTCTCCGAATATTTTGGTGTCACATTTATCAACATGAAACTAAACATCATTGTTACTGTCATTGAAACAATAAGAGGTAATTAAAAGGTTATCCTAGCCAAAGTAGTACAGTCAACATAGGCTACTGGGTGGTGAGAAAATACTAGTTATGTGTCATTATAACCTTGGATGAAAGCTGTCCTATATTTGTTTTAAGTATATATTGCTTCTTCAGCTGAGTGTTTATACTTAAATATCTTAAAGGGTATTGTCAAGATCTTCATCGGTTCAGAGTCCTTGTCCGAAAACTATCAAAATTAGAAATTATACAAGTAGCATTTGGTTTTCTTGGCAGGGGTTGCTGTTCGTTTGAGAAAAAAAAACGTTTTGTTTTCGTCCATAAAAATTATTGCTTGTATTTGAAGTTACGAAAAAGGTATTAAATTTGGCTGGCCCACATTTTAATTGAGTCTATTACAAATAGATTTTCTAGTAATGAACCTATGGTTTTTGTGTTGTACCTTATATTTACGTATAGTTTGCTGCTTTTGATGTTTATTTTGCATAATAACCGACTTTATATTTTTTGTAGTTGATTGCTGGGCGTTCAATCAATTTCTGAATAAAAATAACAAAGTTTGTTATTTTTATCATTATAAATTTTATATATTTATTTGTTTTTTTGGAAATTTTTTGGATAAAATCGGGATTTTTGTCAATATTTGCACCTATCTGCGCTTCCAATTGGGTCACTCTTATTTCAAATCTTAGATCATTGATACTCAAACGAGGGAGAGAAAGAGGGCATGGATCCGTGTTATAATGACGTGAGATTAATTAATTAAACAAATCTACCATTTTGTTTGATAAGCAATTTCAAATTTCAAATTTCCTTCAGAATACTTTAAATTTAATTTTTCCTCTTCTTCAATATAAATTTCGTAAATTATCTTATTATAATAATAAAAATTTCAAACCTATTGACCACACATTTGTTGGAAATTCCAAAACTCTAGTCTTATCTCAGTACAGTAATTTATACAAATAGAAACTGTCACATCACTTATTAAATAGAATAATTTATATGTATAAACACGAGTGCACGGCAGCCGTGTAATGGCGCGTGAGATAAGCCATTTTACTGTTCAACAATAATTGTCACTATAAATATAGGATAAAAGGATGACGGCTTCATTGGACGGAGATTAGGACATCTCTGTGTTGTCTGTAGTTTGTCAGAAAGTTATATAGTAGCCAAATCTAACAGGGGTACCGGGATCATTTTGTCTGTCTGTCTGTATCTGAATTCTTATTTAGAATATTTTAAATTATAAATTGCAGTAGTCAAACAAGGCGATTCCAGATCTATACGTTTTGACGTCATTTAAATAGAGATAATCGAAGTTATGTTGATTTATTAAAATGCAGTTCAAAATTTTGGTATTTATTGAAAAAAAACACCTGTCATTTTACACCAATAACTATTACATCTTATCTAAAAATAATTCCAATAAGACACTTGATAGTTAAGAATTCAGTAGTCTGAGGCGGAAACTATAACTTATATTATAAGTGTTTAGGCCTTTGTTTGTTTGAAGTAGGCTTTACTATTGCTGCAATATTTTTGTTATGAATTGTGAATACAGTAGACCGACTGTCACACAGCTAGTTCGTACTTATCAAGTACATGTGTTGTCATGTTAATATGTATTTCTTGGGGTCAATTCTTATAGCCAATAAAACATTCATCTTCCTCATAGGAATAATTCGCTCGTATTTGTAGTATTACTTGTTTCAGGACTCGGGCCTTACTTGGAGTTTTGATCATGTTACAAACAGTACATATAGCTGTTTACAGTACAATTGACTGTCAACTGCAAGTTAAAACCAAACAAACATTTTTCCTAACAATGACAGTGATCAAAGGTGTTTATTGTAACTATCAACACAACGGTTTCGGGAATGTAGGTCAAAAACATTTGTAAAAACATTTTTCACTTTTTCACTTTGATGGAAGTTTATTAATTTATATACGACCGCAAAAAATTTGAAGTCGTATATTATATGGCACTGTCGTTGTCGTCGTCGTCGTCTGTCGTCGTCGTAGTTCCAGTGGATCAATCCTTAAGAAATTTTAACACAATGTTCCTTGGCACAGAAGAAAGACTTTGAGTGGTTTTGGATTTTATTGCCCCTCCCGTTTTTTAAAAAAGGGACCTAAAAGGGCAAAATTGGGTGTATTTTCATAATTGGCTGTAGAATTTTTATTATTCATCAGATTTTGATGGGGTTTCTTTCGGTGTGATCCTGAGGAAATTTCAAATCAGGTGTATGCCAACGGATTTCACGTCACATGTACCGTTCATGAGATAAATTGGGCCCAAAAGGGGCAAATCACAAAAAAAAATTTTTTTATTTCTAGTCCGACTTTGATGCAGTTTTTTTCATTGGATTCCATATGAAAAATTAATATGGCGCTAAACTATTAGATATTTGATCACATGTTTAATTTTGGAGCTAAGAGGGGACAAACGGGTCGAAATTGCAAATGTGCAAATTACATACAAAATTTTATTTTTCATTGGATTTCGATGGGATTTTTTTCTTTACATTCCTCCTGTCTTAAGCTTTCAGTATTATGTCAACGGATTTTGCATATCTCTTACCGTTTCCAAGCTGTAAGGGGTCAAAGGGGTCAAAATTGCAATTTTCACAATTGTCACAATTATGTAAAATCTTTATTTCTCATCGGATTTAGATGGTTTTTTTTGTTTGTTTTTCTCTAGTTTGTGTCCAGCTAATTATTGTATCAGTCTCCTTATTGTGTCCATCTAGTTACTGTGTCAAACTCTTTACTTTGTCCACATTCACCTTATATCGCAATTGTTCAAATTTCAGTGGTCGACATGCTGCGGTCGTATCATGCTGCGCTCCGCGTAGCCCTTTATTATACATGAGATATATAATGTCTGTCTCGTAGCCTTTAATATCTCGTGTTAACCTAACCAATTATTATGCACCATTAAGTCCTTTGCAAAAATCATCAATGTTCACAAAAAAAATTGTTTGGGGAATACATAACAGTTACTAGAGATGATTGTGGAAAAGCCACAAAGGGATATCAACGCCCCCCCCCCAATTTCCTAAAAAATATTGAAAAGTAAAATTATCTCCCCTCAAGATGTTGGATCCTTCATGCACATCTGCATATAGTGTCCTTCCTTTATGTAAATTCTCAAAACTTTCAAGTGGTTTAAGAACAGAATTGTGACAGACGTACAGACGTACGGACGAACAGACAAACGGGGAGATTCCTATATACTCAATAAGCTAAATCCGTTTAGAGATTGAAAGAAATAATCTGACTAATTGATTATGCAGACCATACCATACGTCAGATAAGTCTTCTAGTTTAACCTGGTTTAACCTGGTTTAACCCACCATTTTATTTATAAAATGCCCGTTCCAAGTCGGGAATATGACGGCTTGCCAAAAATGTTCTGTGTTGGATTGTGTTTCCCTGATTCAGTCGAATGTTATACGGATTTTCCTTACTGGTCTCTCCCTTTGATCGATTCGGACTTTTGTTGTCACTTTTATTTACTACTTACACTGCTGACTGCTTACGAATAGCTAGCTGCATTATTGTTATCTTTCGAGTTTCGGAACGCTATCGGAAACGCTATTACTGTTCGTTTGTGTGTGTGTGTGTGTGTTTTAAAGGCAAAATAAATAAACTCTTAATGGTAGATCTCTTGTGCAAAATTGTCTCGGTAACATTCAATGTGACGGGATGCCAAATGTTAATATTATAAAAAGACATGGTACAATTTGTAAATACTTACACATATCTTCCATAGGGTAAAATTCAGAGACTCATATCGTAGACACAATGTTGAAAACCAGATTATATATTTGTATTATAAATCTTTGATCAGATAAATTATTATATCGGGAGAAACCGTATAACAGAGGACAGAAAACGACAAAATGTAACAGTTCTAGAAGAAGATATCTTTATTCCAAATTATGGGCCCACAAGAGGCAAAAAAAAGAGAAAGAGTTACTTTATATAAGATAAGATAAGAATCTATTTATTCCAATCAAGGTCATTACAATGATTACAAATACAACATAATTTTGACATATTATATGATATAAAACAAGAAGTGTTTTAAGAAATTTTCGCACGATGTCAAAATATTTGAAATTCTTTTTTCTAGCACCAATTAACATTTCCACGTAAGGAAAAACAAGGGTGTCAGTACAACGACTGTGAGAAATTAAATTTGTCAATCTCCGGCTTCTGTGGTGGTGAAATATTTAATTAGCTAAAATAAAATCTGAAACACGCCTTTGTTTCCGATTGGACAATAAATTGTGAATTAAAGAAGATTCAAAACAAGTGGCCTGGTGAATGTGAAAGGGATTATTAGCTTTGCTAAGGTTAGTGTATAGTTAGCTTAATAGAATAGGAAAAAGGGTTATAATCTCGCGAAAGCTAAAGACCACTAAAAATTAATGTATATTTTAATGTAAAGTTTGTTTAAATAAAAAAATAGATAAAATAATTTCGAGAGTTGGAATATTTCAAAAGCTTAAATGCCAGGACCAAGATATCTATCCTTTAGTCCCTCTTTAATTTGCGGTTATATTTTCTGTTGTTTTTTTTTTAATTATTTTTGCTTTTTTCTAATTATCAAATTATGTTTATTCGTATAGCGATTTCAAAATTATCTAAATAGTAAATAAATAAGATGATGGTAGAATAAACCAGCAGAAGAGGGTGACAAAACTATAAAGACGGCAAAATATCTAAAAGTTTAATGAGGCATCGTTCTTTCTGGGTGGCATTTTTGGACAAGGATACAGATTCTCTAGATTTACATGTATTTAGTACGTGAGGAGCTATTAATTTGATAGATTTGAAAAGGAGATAAAAAGGGAGATAATCAAAAGAAAAACATTTTGTAATTTACATAGATAATGGAAATTTACATTTTACGGTTTATTCGGAAAACAAAGTTTAAAACCAATCTTGTTATATAACTCCGAAATATGGGGAACTTATTGTGCCTCGAAGGCAATACTGCGATGATCATTTGACCTTGATAAGATATTCAATAATGTACCTTGTGAAAAGCTTCATTTAAAAACTTTAAAATATACCAAAAAAGTGTGAATTTTGCTGTATTATCTGAATTGGTAGATTCCTTTGTTTTTTGATATTATAAAATCAATATGTAGATACTGATTGAGACTGGAAAATATTTCAACTGAATTTTTATTATTGTCAGATGCTTATTTATGTAGCAAGAATTTGAACAGTGGCAATAACTTATCATGGTATTGTTTTATTGAAAAATTATTAAATTTCTTAGGGATTAAAACTGAATTTAGTAGTTCACAGTAAATATAAATTTTTAATGTTACTGAAAAAATGTTAAGAGAAAAAAGTTAGAAAATTGGTATAAACCGAGGTGAGAAAAACTTGATGGAAAACTATGTACATATTTAAAAGTAAAGGATGACTTTGGCTTTGAAAATTACCCAACATGTCTTAAAAATTTTGATCAGAGGAAAGTTTTAAGCAGATTTCGTATATCTGCTCATAGGTTACAAATTTTCTAATACTCCAAGATGAGAAGGGTTTTGCAATAATGGCTGTACGGATCAAATTGAAGATGAAACTCATTTTTTATGTCTTTGTCCAAAATTCAAGGATAAAAGATCTATTTTATTTAATCTTGTTGGAATAAAATGTCCAAATTTTCTAACACTTTCAAATGAATCAAAATTTATATTTCTTCATAGTAATGAAGATCATGAGGTTTTATCAGCCACTGCCAAATTCATATTGAAAAAAACTGACTAAGAAGTATTATTATCAATATTATTATTATTATTATTATTTTTTTTATTTTTATTGTTCAACTCTGATCTATATAACTAACAGAAGCAACATTTATAAATTATGAACAGTGTTCTATCTTATAATGTATTGGTGTATCATATTCTTCTCTTGTATATGTTGCTCATTGCTCCTTGTGGGCTCCTGGTTTGGAAATAAAGATATGTTATTTATTTATGTCTAAAACAGCTGAATCGATAAATAAAAAAAATCTGTGGATTGTTTGTTCAATAGGTTCTGTAAGACCGTGTTCACATTTGAACTATATGCGATCGATCCAAATTAAGATCGATTCTTTTAAAGCCTGTTTATGTTCACATTTAAAACATATAAATCGATCAACTCAACAACAATTTCTATTGAAAGGTCGTAGACTATGACAAGAATTATTCATCCCAGTAGTAAAATGGGTTATATAAGTCTTTTTTTTTGCATTCTTACGGGAACAAAATGGATGTATATATATACGTAATTTGGCTTGAAATCTTGTAGCCACAGTACATTCCCGACACTTCATTTAAACCAGATACTAAGTTTATTGTCAAGAACAATTATATTTCACTGAAATCACTAAATTTATTTTCTCTATCAGATAGCGTGTTATACTGTTTGACAAACGCTTATCATAATGGTTATTTTGACAAATTAATAACATTTTTACCACTTTGAAGGACTGCGATTATACTTGGAGGGTCGCTAGATTTATCTTGCATACTAATTATATGGACAGTTTCACTTGTTTGAGTATGTTTGTTTAAATGAAGATTTATTACGATAAGTTTGATTTATTATTCTGCATGCTGATATAAACTTGCAGTTCTAATGATTTTATGGGGATATGCTTGCATACTTTTTTTATTTATTCAGCCCTTTTTATTAGGTGCAACAATTTATTTATTTTTTATTAATTTGAGCAAATAAAGTCCTATAATTATTTTTTTTTCTTATGCTCTTGATATATTTTTAATCTATATTCTTATTAATTTTCTCTCTGTCAAACTTCTTCATGAATTTAACAATACTGAAAACTTTTGAGAAGTTTATGCATTCATATAAAGCTCAGTATTTTAAGGCAGGCCATATCGTCTGCTCAAAAGTTTTTTTCCCCCAAAGATAATGTTGAAAATTCAAGATAAAAACTTGAAAATTCTAGATAAAAACTTGAACTTCAAAAATAATTAACTTAAATTTTCAACTCATCAAAATCAAGGGAAGAACTATTTAACAAATTAACTGATGTTATTCCTGCTTTTGCTAGTATGGATCCATATGAAAAAATTAACTTTATTTTTACAGTATCCGATCTAGATTTGTGTAAAATATGTATAACTGGTGTTTATAACATGTATAAATTGAACATGGAGCTGAAGGGCTATAATATTTGATAGATATATTTTTTTTATTATATTATATTTTACATATAGAATTATTAATGATCTAGTTATTGTTTATATTGAACATCTTCTCTGCAGTTAAGGAGAACGTTGTAGAATATACTAGTATGTGTTCTTATGATTGTTTTGTGTTTATTTTTGTTCCTTTGTGTTGTCATGTCATTTGTGCCTGGTTATAATCCTTGTAATTTGGATTCATGCCAATAAAGTATTTGATGATCTTGCATTTTTGAATTTTCCAGCTTTATTGTTCTGAATTTTTGCAACATATTATCTCGAACTATCAAAGTTATTATCTTGAATTTTCATTTTTTACCTTGAAAATTAATCTTTTTTTCTTGCAATTTTCACATTATTATCTTGCAAAAAGGTTTCCAAGTTAAACAATGATTATTTTATTAATTTTCGAGGAAAAAACGCTTATAGCACTAAATTTTTCCTTTAACAGGCATCTATAAAGAGACATACGACAGAAAAGGCAATGGAACCATGTCACACAGTGAAAATGTACATGTATATGTATCAACACACTCAAGAAAAATTTCATCACAATGGACTAAATTCTTGGCAGATAGATCCAAACTACTGCCCTATATCTTCCCTTGTTGGATGTCTGCGGTATCACCTCCCGGACTCCAGTACAGGTAAGGAGAAGTAAAGGCGGGACAGACAGAGATCCAAACTACTGCCCAATATCTTCTTTCATTTATCTTTGCCAGATATTTTATATGAATATCAAACATAATTTGTTGATTGTTTTACGCCAAACTAGCCACACGCCTTCTATTTTATTTTTATTTTTTAAAATTATTTTATCAATATTAAAAAAAACACAACGGAAAAGAAATATCCTAAGGGCTATGGTTTATTCCATTAGAAAAGGAAAAGCTTGAATCGGGGTGTAGCATTTGCAACAAATTTCATGATGCTCAAAAACACATTTCAATCCCCACAGGTATTAACGCAGCCGATGGCCGTCCCGTTTAATATGGTCTGGAAATAACACGGTCTTGGCTCCAACTTTTTTGTACGTGGGTACCCGGGCTCCAACACGTGGGCTCCAGGTTCCAACACTAGGGCCCGGGCTTCTCTAAATGGGCTTGGAGCTCAACATTTATGGGCTCCGGGCTCTCAGTGAGCTATGGAGCCCGTGTTATTACCCCAGTAGGAGTTGTACATTGAGAGCCGGGATGTCGGCAAAGCTTGGCAAAAGCCAAGGTCTTAAATCTTCGTAGTGTCGTCTGGTGCGAAAATGTATCATTAGAGTAATTTGTGTTTCCACATAAAACAAACACTAGATTTACAATTCTTGCTTTCAGAGCTGTATAAGGGTTAAAGAAAAGAATTTAAGATTTGCAACAGGACTCGGCTCACCGATAGTTCTGTTTTTTTAGTTTATCTACGTTTTCCCTGATTTCATATTTCAGTTAGTACTTTAACTGTTAAGGCTGTCATACGTTTCGTCAATGTGGATGTTGCCTTTTAGATGCCTGGTATCCGGATACTTGCCCGATCTTTTGCATCTTGGATACTCTATTTAAAGTACTGCATTTTAACGGTTGGGGCAAACGACGTTCTTTAGCTTAACGTACATTATTTTCAAGGGAAAAGTTTTAAAAAAACTAGACAAATGTCCGTTTCATTTCCGTGAAATAAAGGAAAATTTACGCAAAATCCATTATCGGAAGAAAACAAAGTTTAGGAAATGCATTGGGTTCCTGTATATTTTAAATGCATACATATCAAATTTTCATTGAATTTATTTCAAATGTTTTCTTTTTTCTTTGAACACTATGGCAGTTATCTGTATATATTCACCACTCTGTTTCCGTTGTCCTTTATCTTCGTAACAAACGATGTTGTAGGTCTTTTCAGTTAAAAAGTGTTATGCCCACTCGCCAGAAAGATACTAAGTTTTCGGACTTGGGCTTACACAGAGATAGTTTATGCCCTCAAGAATCGAAGACTGGGGGCATAAAGTTTCTGCTCTGTTTGTCCCTTTGTCCTCAAATAACATCATTGATTATATCTTTTGAATGGCAAGGTAAGTGATATGGCTTTCATATATTGCATGTGTATTCCATGTGGCAAGAGCTTTCAAACGGTACCAGCATTTTTTCTCTTTAGCTTGACCTTGGAATGTGATGGGCTTTTTGAGGGAAAAAAACTTTGAACATTTTATATAACTTTTGAATGATAAGTGATACTGTTGCATTCCTTATTGCAATATTCTATAGCAGATATACTTTTAAGTTAAACAAAAAGATTGGTAGCATTCGCTAACATATTGATTAAATAGAATATACAAGCCCAGGGCTGAAGTATTTTATTGAACCATGGAATGCAAGTTATTTTCGACTTAATTCTATAATTTGTCGATTAATGTCAGAATTAATGTTTTTTTTCGAACTTGTGTGCAAAGCGAGATAACTCTAATCCAAACAAGAACTATAAAACTAGAAGATTATTTAACATCCGAAAAAAAATTCAAGAATCGTAAACTCTAACAAAGTTCTGGTTAAGTGATCATTACCTAGAAGTAGAGCTAGGACATTATAAATTAAACATCCTACGGAAAGAAAGACTGCCAATCCTGAAAAAAATGGATCATTGTTATGTTCCTGTATATTTCTTCAATGTTTACTAGTATTTGTATGTTTTTTTGGTTATGTTCCTGTATTTTTTTTAAATGATTACTTGTATGTTTTTGTTTGTTCTTATACTTTTGTATTGCTTTACCTTGAATTGGGTTTCTATGTGCAATAAAGATATATATATATATACACTTGGTCATAAATATGGAATATTCGTATTTTCTGAGCCAAAATTTGAAGTTTAGAAGCATTATACAAAAGTGTGTGGATGAAAGTATAATTTTTTGCTTAAAAAATTGTTTTCTAACTGTGACCTACGAAAGTCTCTGATTCTACGAATCTGTCAGACCACTCCTTTAACCCGTCCTGAAACCCATTTTAGGGAACATGGGACAATTTAAATCAATTATTGGATGTTTAAATATTTCCCCAAAATGCAATTTTCGATGCCAATCGTGTGCTAGAATGATTTTTATGGATAATTCTAGCGATTCTTAAAGGATAATTTGAATATCTCAGGCATTCTCAACAAAAATATCCCATATGACCAATGGTATATATATATTAACGTTAAAATGACTTGATAGACCTGGCAAAATTTTTCGAAATTATTATATCTCTATTTAATAACTAGTAATTTGCTATATTCCACTTCCATCTGCATATCCTAATTCTTATATGTATTTAGTTTGTTTCATATGTTACATGTGTAATGTTGTACTATTATGTCTCATGTGGGGCCTTTAGTGAAAATTTCAAGTTTCAAAATTCCAAGACCAAGTCATGGCAAATAATTACACGACTGTTGATTTTACGTTGCCTTCTATCAATCAAGAGTTTGTTTCACTTTCATTTGTTTTACCAACTTTTATCACATTAGGTGTTGGGGTTGAAATTGGCTTAAAAGTCATACCAGTAACAAAAAATATGTTTACTTTGCCTTAGTTTTGTTTATTTTTGAAGCAAAAAAAAATTCAGTTCATTATAACTTAAAAAGTCCTTTATATTTTGTGGGTGCAAATATTCAAAATGCCAATTTTGAAACTGGTTGAATACAGACAAGAGACGAACCATTATGAAAAGAAACCTAATGAACTATCGCTTTAAAATTAGCAACACATATTCAAATTTTGTTGCAGTTTTATCCGTGAAAGGGAAACAACGTTTGGTTGTATGAAAAATGAAAAAAATTAGAACCGACTTTAATTTTGACCATATATAAAATATGATATGACCATAGTCATAGATAATAACTAGGACAGCACCATTTCGTTTGGCCGTGGTCTCATATCTTTCCAAACATGTATAATCTCAAATAGGAATAAATGGCACTCGGGTACCTTACTATATCAGCTTCATTTGACCACCTGAAAGATATCTTAATTATTGTTTTATCTATAATTTGTGATTTTGATATGCAAAATTTTTGTAGAAATCAAGCAAATGAATTGCAGTTTAAAGCCCAGGTTTGATTTTGCACATCTTGCAAAGTCTGCTACATGTGACAAAGATGACCACCAAAGCCATGATGCATATATAATTAGTCACGTGACAGAGATGAACACAGGGTAAGCTACAGTAATGTTTCACGCTGTTGTAAAAGGAACACCAAGACAAGATAAATGTAACAAGATGCCAAAGTTGTTCATAAACAAGTTTTTCCAACTGATGCATTAATGTTTGCATTTTAATATAATCCTCTTCTTTCGATGAAGGAGCTTAAATATACTTGTAAGATTCGAAAAGCTAGGGGATCAAGTGCTAAGCAGACAATGTTGGAACGAGATGATGACACGTCCCCTCTTCCCCTCGCAAGGTTTAAGCTAAATATTGTTTCGTAGTCGTGATATTTGTTTTTGATGCTTCCCTAACGTAAATGTTGAGCCCTAGAAAGATACACACTGAAGCTTTAGAGCAAGATAGCCGTTGAAGCAATGCAGTAAAAATATGAAAAATTCACTTCAAAAAATTAAAATCACCTTAGTTGCAGGGGATCATCTAAGAACTTTTGTGTCCAAGTTTAGTTCCAATTGGCATGTAGTTTCAGAGAATATTTTTGAATGAAAAACATTACGCTAGACAGACGACGCACAAAAAGTGATGGCAAAGCTCACCCTGGCTATTTTTAAACCAGGTGAGCTAAAAATCATAACCACATGTACATCTTTCACATCTGTAAAATATACCTACTTAAATAAAAAAAAACTTCCTTGCATAAAAAATGTGTAGAGTTGCCAAGGCAAACAATGTAACATGTATGAAAATTATAGAAAATGACTAAGCTTAAGAATTTTTTTCCAAGAAAAGTACGTTAGAATTAAAATTCTTTCTTAATCTTCAATGTATATAAATTTTATCTACAGAATATACCTCTCTGGGACAAACTGTAAGAGAAGTTGTACAGACAAATCATGAAATTCAACAAACTCTTATTTTTTTCAGACAAAAAAATCAAACTCATTACCTAATGTGAACATTTCTTTGTAGAAGAGCCGTTACCCCATGCGATTGAACGGACCGGTAAAACGATATCATATGCACCATCCCCCGACCTGCAAATATTAATTTTATTATAATAAGTCAAATTATTAGCAGAAACTATCTAAACTGCAGCATGTATAATGCTATATAGCGTGATCTCAGTGTTGCAAGTGCAATTGATTTACAACCTATGTGTCAAATTCATATATTTTTATGCCCCCGTGAAACGATGTTTCAGGGGGCATATAGTTTTTGGTCTGTCTGTCTGTTTGTCTGTTTGTCCACAAAAAAACTTTAACATTGGGTATATCTTTTGAATGGTAAATGATAAAACATATTTTGCATGTGCATGAGGCTATACCTCCTCAAGAATTGATAAATAATTTAGAAATGGATAAAGCTCCTTTTGAAGAATTAAATACGCTAGAACAACATTTAATTTCTCCAGTTTTACCATTTTACAAAATTGTGACCAATAGTAGAAATTACAAAGAAGTACCGAGAGAGGTTTACTTCAAGTATTGATTTGAGTATACAAATACATCATGAACCACCACACCCTTGTTTATCAAACACGCAATTTTCTATCCATGGCTATTCCATAGCCTAGCATATTTTATTCACTTTGGTTTTACAGGTATTTATATATAAATATATATTATATATATATATATATCAATGATGAGGGATGTTAGTAAAAATATCTATTATTTCATTTCTTCTCTTCTGTCTATTTCCCCACTTTTGGGGAACCAGTATTCATGATCCCTGGTGTAATCACTGATAGACAGAACACAATGAGTTGGCTATAAATGTTCCAAAAAGGGGGTGAAAATTGTTTTCTTAATAATGCTTGGATAATGATTGGAAGGGTTCATTTGGGTGACTTCTGTGTTTGCATCCAATGGTAATCATCATTTGATGTGATTGAACTTTTCTGTTGATACCAGAATTTATTTCTACAAATTATTTTGTAAGAAGGACATTCATTGTTCAAAGTTTCTAAATGTTTCTTCTTTACTTCTACCCGGGGGCATAAGTGTTTCACAAAACACATCTTGTTATAGCCCGAGAATCTGGTCTGTCTGTTCCCCCCCCCAAAAAATAAAAAACCTTAAACGCTGGTCGTGAATAATAAATGAGAGACTTTAAAGGTGTGTATTTCTTACGGCAAGACCTTTCAAACAGTACGAGAATATTTTACCTCATGATCTTGATCTTGATGTTGAAATTTATAAACTTTAACATTAGGAATATATTTTGAACAGAAAGAGATAGGGCTTTCATATTTCAGAAGTGCATTTCTTAGGACAAGTCTTTTTTTTTGGTACCAGAATATTTGATCTCTTGGTCTTGGTCTTGGTTTTTGAACATATTCACGAAAGCTTAAACATTTGATATAGGTTACTCCTTAAAACACGCGTATAGCATAACGAAATTTACTGTATATCATGCATCTTTATTTTGGTATTTTCATTTTGAATGTATTTTTATAGGGCTTTCATATTGTACATGTTTACCCTTAGATTCTTTCAAATCTGACTTCAACCTTCAAGGCTTATGACTTACTTCACCACAGATGTCATATCAATTTCATTTATCTCCATTTGGCTAACAAATAGTTATTCAATATTACAAACAATAAACTCATCTATGAGATAATGATTTTTTAAATATTATTCAGTAAAGTTTTAGGTAGATCTATTGACTGATATGTCGTTGACGGGGGTTTTGTATTTCACAAGTGTATTTATGTAATTTAACTTTTCAGGTGATACCAGGTACGGGGATGGGACATAAGTGTTTAATAAAACAAATTTTGTTTTTATTCTTTTTATTTAATTCACGAATAAGTAGGGTATTGCAGATTCACCATTAAGTTATATATTGCAGGTTTGCTTCACCAAATTCATCTATACCATCTGAAGAAACACAACATGGGAACCAAAACAAAAAAAACAGGTATAGTTTAAGACCCATTTAGCACGTCACTACAAAGTGTAGAGCTGCTGATGAGGAATTCCGAAATTGCCATACAGCTCATTGAAATTTATTGCAGTTGGAGTTAATATACTTATGTGTTATGGTCTCATGTTCATTTACTCCATATCCGTTCGTAAAATGTATAATATTTCTTGTTAAGGTGTCTCAGTGGTATTATTCCGCCATTTTTGTCTGATACTTGTTCATTTAGGTTTCATTCATTAAAAATATTACAAAACAGATTTTCAAAATGTACAGACAGTTCCAAAGTATTTGAAATTATTATTCCTTATCAGTTTTGCAACATCCTCGCAGAGATATATAATTACATGTAATTATATGTCTCTGATCCCTGTTACAAAAAGGTGAACTAAAACACACAAGCTTTAATTTGAACACAGAAATTATGCAAGGGAGATAATTTGATAAAAGAATTTAACATAGATATTACTAGAGAAATCAACATCTCGCAATTTATTCCTCTTATTTCAATGGTGACCCCTATTTTTTATATGTAAACTATAGTGATCTCAAAACACATGCAAAGTATGAACAAAATCTATAATAGATTTTTCAAGCTGTCCTCATATATAAAAATATTCCCTGTCATTTCTTTGTAAAATCCTGAAATTTCTAATTTCAGTTTTTGTGCCTAAGTGCACGGTGACCTCAGAATTTTATTTTATATTTTGAGCAATAATACAATTATGTTTTTACACGGAGAATTTCACAAAATTCTATAATAGGAAAATAATAAACTGCAGACACCTCAATGGGCAATGGATATCATTTTATCCATTTCTTTACAATTAACCACCTTCTAATGAATTCATTTTCGATGGAGAACCTTTATAAATTAATTTCTGTAACTCTTTGTGTAAACAGACATGTTTATATTTAGTTCTTAAATTTCTACAAATACATTAGTATTTTCTTTTGCGATGATCAGTATAACAGCTAAATAATAACTGCTTTTATTTGATCACTGGAATATTTCATTTTATTGTTCAATTGTGCATTGATTAAAATAAAATTCATCAATTATGGCATGTAATAAAATACATCTATTATGGCATGTGTGGCATGTTATTAAATTTTGTTATTTATTTTTATGTATTCTATTGAAATTCAACAAAATTTGCAATTTGTGCAAAAAAAAAAGAAAGAAAAAAATACAGGCAGATATACACTTGCAACACTGAACTTTGCTGCAACATTTTTCTACAGCAAAATGTTGACAATACTGTACGCATAAATTTTAAAATGCGGACGTAAAACGGAATAAATACGACCGAAAACATACGGATGTATTACGGGTATCTTTATATGAATGCTTTAAGGCACATCAAATTAATTAATAGATTCTCATCCCCACCCGATCCATTTTTCTCAGCTAATTTTTTTTTAATTTTCAATTATTCAGATATTTTCTTTAAATTCCTATCATTCTTAGTGAAAATCAATAAAAGAAAAATAAAATAAAACACTCCCACCCATCCCAGATTTTTTGTTACAGGTGGATGAGAATCTACAAATTAACTTGGGCCTTACGGGCCGTTAAAATATTAAGCGTTATACGGCCGTGAAACGGCAGTTTTTCCTGTGTATATAATATCTGGCAAATTATACATTTACACTTTTACTCTGTTATATATATTTTCAGTATTAATAAGTCAAATTTAAATGTGTTTGATGAGAAAAATTGTAGAAAACATGACACCAAGAATAGGTTATCTATTGCAGACCGTTATTATGACCCCGTGAAACGAAGTTTCGGGGGGCATATAGTTTTTGGTCTATCTGTCCGTTTGTTTGTCTTTTTGTCTGTTTGTCCACAAAAGACTTTAACATTGGGTATATCTTTTGAATGGTAAATGATAGGGATGTCATATTTTGCATGTGTATTCCTTGTGGCAAAACCTTTCAAACGATACCAAAAGTTTGGACCTCGTGACCTTGACCTTGACATGTGATGGACTTTTTGAAAAAAATAATAAACTTTAACATTGGGTATATCTTTTGAATGGTAAGTGATATTGCTTTCATATTTTGCATGTGCATTCCTTGTGGCAAGACCTTTAATTGGTACCAGAATAGTTGACTTTGTGACCTTGACCTTGGCCTGTGAACAACTGCATAAAAACTTTAACATTGATCATATCTTTTGAATTGTAAGTGATAGTTCTTTCATACTTTGCATGTGTATTCCTTGTGGAGAGACCTTTCAGTTGGTACCAGAATATTTGACCTTGTGACCTTGACCTTGGCATGTAAAATTTCACAAAAAAATGAAATTATATTTTGTTTTATTTTATATGTATATAGACATTAAACTCATTTATGATGAAATGTTTCTTGATATCTATAGAATTTTTTTTGTAAAAAAAGATTTTTTAAATCATTCAGCATATTTTCCTCATTTATTCACTTTCATTTTACATGTATTTATATATGTATATATGTATTATATATATCAAGGATGAGGGATGTTACTAAAAATATCTATTATTTCATTTCTTCTCTTCTGTGTATTCCCCACTTTTGGGGAACCAGTATTGATGATCCCTGGTGTAATCAAAGTACTGATAAAAACACTAATAAACAGAACACAATGAGTTGGCTATAAATGTTCCAAAAACGGGGGGGGGGTTGTTTTCTTAATAATGCTTGGATAATGATTAGAAGGGTTCATTTGGGTGACTTCTGTGTTTGCATCCAATTGCAATCATCATTTGATGTGATTAAACTTTTCTGTTGATACCAGAATTTATTTCTACAAATTATTTTGTCAGAAGGACATTCATTGTTCAAAGTTGCT
>MJUU01039591.1:104345-115112 GCA_002080025.1 Modiolus philippinarum
CAGCCATGGTCCAGGTGAGCGATACAGGCTCTTGAGAGCCTCTTGTTTTTCAATGCATTTCTTGTGAAAAATTAACAAAGCGCTTAACTCTTAGATTTTTTTCCTTACCTGTATCCTTTCGGAGCTATGAGGGGCCAAACGGGGCCAAATTGCAAATTTGTAAATTAGGTAAAATATTTAATTTTCATCGGATTTCGATGGGATTTTTTCCTTTACATTTTCTTGTTATAAGCTTTTAGTGAAATATCAACAGATTTTGTTCATTTTCCTAGCTCTTAAGGCTTTCGAGATTAAAGATGTCAAAGTGGCCAAACTGCAATTTTCCGAAAAATGAAAAATCTTTATTTATCATCGGGTTTGGTTTGGAATTTTTTTCTTTGGATTTCTTTGATGTTAGCTGACAGTAGTATTTAAACAGAATTAGCATAAAATTATATAGTTTCCGACCGGGCTATCAGGGGTTAAAAGGGCTAATTTTAATGTTCCTTAGTTTGTGTCCAGCTAATTACTTTGTCAGGCTTCTTATTGTGTGCATCTAGTTAATTTGTCAAGCTCTTAACAGTCCATATTCACTTTGTATTGCAATTTCAGTGGTCGACATGTTGCGGTCTTATTATGCTGGGCTCGGCGTGGCCCTTTATTTTAAGAATGAAGTTGGGTAAACATATATCTTTTATCCTTTAAGGTCGATCAACACTAATATACGGCGCATTCGATTGTCGTATACGCTATAATAGATTCGGATGCGGAATTGACTTGATTTTCAAGAGGGAATGTTCTTTTCTCAGTCTTTTCATTGCGACGTCATACTATATTGACACATGTATATCACTCACTTTCCCGCCAATTATCTACCTTTGTCCTAAATATTTTCTATGTGGTGAAAATACATTTTCTCTCTTAATCAAACGATGACATATAGATTTTTTCAGCTCAACATAAAGCTCTAGTGTATCTCCCTTAAATAACCAAAACAAAAAAAAAAAAAAAAAAAAAAAAAAAAAAAATTCTGATATTTATTTCACAAAAAGCTAAACAATAATCATCCCTATATATTCTTTGTAAATGTTGCTGAAAAAAACTGAATTTGCCTGATTTTCAAAGGCTGATAACAGGAAAAGATGATCGGTGACATAATATCATTTTTATATGACCACAAAATTTTGCGGTCGTATAATGGTATGGCGTCGGCGTCGTCGTCTTTGTCATCGGTGTCGTCCGCGTCGTCGGCGTCTGTAGACAGCATAACTTTGCTTCTATATGTATTGGACGAATTTTATCAAATTTAAGTATGATGTATCTTGGCACACACATAAACTAGGGTTATTCTTTCGAGTCATTGGCGCCGCCCGTTTTAGAAAAAGGGTCCAAAAAGGGGGAAATTGGGTATTTTCACATATTTGACTATAAAATCTTAATTATTTATTGGATTTTGATGAGATTGTTTCAGTGCGCTCCTGAGGAAACTTACAATATGGAGTATTCGAACGGATTTCACGTAGCATATACCGCTCACTAGATAAATGGTACTAGATAAATGGTGCATGAGGGGCGAACTAAAAAAAAATTATACCCCGCAAAAAAAAGTTTGGGGTATGTAGGAATCGCCCTGTCCGTGCGTCCGTCTGTCTGTCCGTCCATGTACCTTGTCGGCGAATGTTCTCCAAAAGCGTTGCTTGGATTTTGATGAAATGTTACACAGTTGTACTACACCACCTAAAGATGTGCATGAAGTAATATGGTTGCTGTCCGAAATTTTGAAGGCGAGATAATTTGTTTTTGAATATTTTTTGTAAAAGGGAGAGGTTGAACCTTGTCAGCGCATGTTCTCCTAAACAGGCACTTAGAAATTGATGAAATGATACACAGTTGTAGTATACCACCTGAAGATTTGCATGAAGTTATATGGTTTCTGTCTGAAATTTTGAAGGGGAGATAATTAGTCTTTGAATATATTCTGGAGAAAAGGGGAAGGTATTCATTGTGCCCATACTTGTATTGTGTCCACAACTGTACTGTGTCCACACAAACTTAATTTTGCATTACCATATTGATTCAGGGTTCAATTAGCGGTAAGTATAACTGGCTGCCATCGGCGACAGCTCTAGTTTCATTTTTTCCATGGATTCCTGATAAAAAATAAATGAAGCGCTCAACTATTAGATTTTTGGTAACTCGTTTGCTTTCCCAGCTATGAGGGGTCGGACGGGGCCAAAATTGCAAATATGCAGACTATTTGAAAATTTTTTCATCGGATTTCCATGGGATTTTTTCTTTGAATTCCTCTTGATATAAGCTTTCAGTAGCTTGTAACGGATTTGGCGTTCTCTTGCCAATTCCGAGCTATCAAGGGTCAAAGGGGCCAAAAGCTCAATTTTTCTATATATGTGAAATCTCTATTTTTCATCGGATCTCAATGGGATTTATTTCTTTGGATTCCTCTTGATATAAGCTTTCTGTAATATGTCAACGGATTTGCGTAGGTCTTACAGTTTTCGAGCTACAAGGGGTCAAAGGGGCCAAAATTGCAATTTTCCGAAATATGTGAAATCTTTATTTTTTATCCGATTTCGATGGATTTTTTTCTTTTGATCCCTCCTGATATAAGCATTCAGTAGCATGTCAACGGATTTGGCGGAGCTCTTACCATTTTCGAGCTACAAGGGGTCAAAGGGGCCAAAATTGCAAATTTTCGAATATGTGAAATCTTTACTTTTCATCCGATTTCGATGGAATTTTTTCTTTTGATTCCTCTAGCTATAAGTATTTTGGTAGTATGTTAAGCGTTGACGAATTCGACATAACTCTTGCCATTTCCGATATATATATAAGGAATCATGAGGCCTATTTTTTTTTTATATTTTCCTTAGTTTGTGTGCAGCTAATTACTGGGTCAAGATCTTTATTGTCAATATAATTACTGTATCAAGCTCTTTACTGTGTCCTCGTTCATTTTGAATTACACTTGTTCATATTTCAGTGTTCGACATGCTGCGGTGGTATCATGCTGCGCTCGGCGTAGCCCTTATTTTAATTTTTGGAATATATGAGTTAATACCTACAAAATATCTAAAAATTAAAAAAAATCTGTCTTAAAGTTTAATTAGACTCGAATTATCTTGGGTTATTTTCTATTACTTCATTTCGGGGAAGTGGTTTACCAAGATTCCACAAAACTTTGAGAAAGTGATATTCATGTAATTGATATTGACGCTGGCCTTACAATATATTGGGGAAAATGAACATCTTTATGTTCAAAAGGGAAAATATAGCAATGGCCTCATTTTCACCGTGTATCGTAAGGGGGAGATTTGAGAACATGCTGAAATGTCCAGAGGGGAAAATCATCATATATTGGGGAAAATGAACATCTCAATGTTAGGAAGGGAAAATATCAGTACCAATGACCCTGTTCAGTAAGGGGAGGAATTTGAGAACACCCTTAATTTTCCAGGGAGAAAAATCATCATATGCTCATTTTTCCCCGGAAAAATGGCGTGGGGACACTGGCTATAACCGGTGTTATTTTCCTCATGCTAGATTTTCCGCGGAAGAAAAATGAGAATGATTGCATTTGTCACCAGCGGAAAATTGGGATTATTGCCAGTTTTTTTTCCCAACCGACAACTGGCAATACGCTTATACGTATAACCATCTTTCCCCATTCTGATTTTTTTCCCAAACACATTTTCTTTACCCATACGTTTTTTTCTTTATCACCGTCTAGATTTTGATCAATAATTTTAAAGATCCCTTGTCCGTTTGTCAAAATTGTACACAAAAACCTAATAAAGCGATCTGAAAAATTTCGTGCTCCCTCAAACAGTTTGGGGGTATATTGGAATCACCCTGTCCGTCCACCGCCAGCTCGTCAATGTACCTTGTCAGCAGATGCCGTCCTAAACGGCTTCTTAGATTTTAATAAAATGTTACCCAGCTGCAGAATACCACCTAAAAATGTGTATGAAATAATATGGCTGCTGCCCGAAATTTTAAAGGGGAGATAATTTGTCTTTAATTATTTTCTACAAAAAGGAGGGAGTGACTTTGTCAGCGCATGTCCTCTTAAAACGGCTGATTTGATTTAATTAAATGTGCATGAAGTATTATTGCTGCTGCTCAAAATTTCGAAGGGAGATAATTCAACTTTGTAGAAAAAAACTTTCGAGAAAAAGGGGATGTTTATCATTGCGTCCATACTTGATTGTTTTTACCTGTACTGTATCCACACCTGTTTTGTGTCCACGCACACTTAGGTTTGCACTTGCCATATTGATTCAGGATATGAGTAGGGGGTATAACTGGCTGCCATTCAGCTCTAGTTGCAATTTACATTTTTTTGAATGGGATGACCTCCTTCGAGAATTAAACTCAAAGTCTAATAGTAGTTTCGACCAATATCACTATTTTTTGAGGATCAACAATGACAAAAATTCTCAAAAATATAAGAAAGATATTATCACAAAATATACGGAAAATTATAAAATATTTATAAGATTTTAAAACAACATCAGATGTATCAACTTTTGAGCTAACAAGTTTTTAGCTCACCTGACCCGAAGGGTCAGTGTGACCTATTGCCATCACTTGGCGTCCGTCGTCCGTCCGTCCGTTTAACTTTTCACATATTCATCTTCTTCTCTTAAACCACTGAAGCAAATTCAACCAAACTTTACAGGAATGATGCATGGAAGGTCCTTTACAAAGATTGCTCATTTCGTTCCGATCCGATGAAAAACATGGCTGCCAGCACGGAACATAGTTTTAAATTGGCCCTATGGGAAATTCACATTTTCATCTTCTCCTCTGAAACCACTGAAGTAAATTCAACCAAACTTTACAGGAATGATGTATGGAAGGTCCTTTACAAAGTTTGCTCATTTTGTTTTAATCCGATAAAAAACATGGCCGCCAGCGTGGAACTTAGGTTTAACCTATGGGAAAATTCACATTTTCCTCTTCTCCTCTGAAACCACTAAATCAAATGTAACCAAACTTTACAGGAATAATGTACTAAAGGTCCTTAACAAAGATTGCTCATTTCGTTCCGATACGATGAAAAACATGGCTGCCAGCACGGAACATAGTTTAACATTGGCCCTATGGGAAAATTCACATTTTCTTCTTCTCCTCTGAAACCAACCAAACTTTACAGGAATGATATACTAAAGGTCCTTAACAAAGATTGCTCATTTTGTTCCGATACGATAAAAATAACATGGCCGCCAGCACGGAAGATAGTTTTACATTGGCCCTATGGGAAATTCACATTTTCATCTTCTCCTCTGAAACCACTGAAGCAAATTCAACCAAACTTTACAGGAATAATGTATGGAAGGTCCTTTACAAAGATTGCTCATTTCGTTCCGATCCGATAAAAAACATGGCCGCCACCGCAGAACTTAGTTTTAACATTTGACCCTATGGGAAAATTCACATTTTCTTCTTCTGCTCTGAAACTGCTGAGGCAAATTCAATCAAACTTTACAAGAATGATGAACTGAAGGTCCTTAACAAAGATTGTTCATTTCGTTCCGATCCAATAAAAAACATAGCTGCCAGCATGGCACATAGTTTATTTTGGCCCTTTGGGAAATTCACATTAAAAACATGGCAACCATGCAGAACATCGAAAACCCTGCTTCAGCATTTTGTCAGGTGAGCGATACAGGCTCAGTGTCTGAGCCTCTAGTTTTTGGTTGGCGTTACGATATATAGTAAACCAACACGAAAACTTCGTATGATACCAGAGAATATGTCTATAAGACACGGACGCCCGCCTACAAATTTATCACAATAAATAAGCAAGGTCAATCAGGCATAAAAATTAGTTCCCGGTCACTGAAGCATCAGGAGGTACCGCCGTTTCAGATGATTCTTCAATAAACTTTTGTTGAATAATGGAAGTAACAAAAATACCACACTATATGGTGAATGAAAGGATATGGAGTAAGTGCACATGAGACAAAGTCTCTACAAATACATGGTAAAAACAAGCAAAGGAACAACATTTTAGTCTTTTTAAACATTAAATTTTGGTCAGGTTATAAAATTATCCATGAATTGTGTAGTATTCACCAATTAATCATCTGGCTGTTTGAAATTGGCCTAATGTAAAAATTTAACAAAGTCATTCAAGCATAAAATTGAGGTCAAAGTTAACAAATTGTCAAAAATCGGGTAGTTCTCACAAAGATCAGTAATTTCATAATGATATGTTGTGTAATTGTTGAGAAAACTATAAAAAAAAACACACAAATTGTACCAAAAGTCACTCAAGCGTAAAATGTAGAGACACTTTATTGGCCTGGATTTGGATAGTACTTATCAAATTGATTTGTTTTGATGCAACAACAATGGAAAATGAGAAATATACTTAAATACAACAATTAACAAAGGTGTCACTCAAGTGTAAAATTTAGGTCAAAGCCTAATTATTAAGAATTTGGGTAGTACTCATCAAGGCCTTTAATTTGATGTAATATCCTTCTTGACAAATGTGTAGTTGTTCAGAAATGAATTAAATTAATTCACCCAAGCGTAAAATATAAGTGAAAGCTACCTAACTGCCAATGATTTGGGTAGTACTTATTAAAGCAATTAATTTATAACATCATATTGTTATAATAGAATATATGATTTCGAATGCCAACAGTGATGAAAAAGTCATCTATGGTAACATCGCCTGCACTATGTCCAGCGCCCTAGACCACTCGGACACCTAGGCTATATTAATATAGCTTTCGGTAACCGGGTCATTCCTCCTCGTAGGAAATCTCGAGTTGTAACATAGTACACAATGAACATTAGGTGGGTAGGAAATAGATAGAAGAAGAATAAGGTTGCAACAGGTAAGATACATTAGGTATATAGATAATAGTGTTGCACACAGCTCTATATGATATGAATGATAATGTGATGTAAGGTGAGCTGCAAAGGTAGAATATATGATTCCGAATGGCAACAGTGATGAAAATCATCTTTTTAAACCTGTTAACATCGGAAAATCCAGCCAGGTCTTCAGCTGGATTTGAACCCCTGTTTGTTGTCATCTATGGCAACATCGCCTGCACTATGTCCAGCGACCTAGACCACTCGGCCACCTAGGCTATAGAAAATATAGCTTTCGGTAACCGGGTCACGTAGGAAATTTAGAGTTGTAACATAGTTCACAATGAACATTAGGTGAATAGGAAATAGATAGATAGATAGATAGATAGATTGATTGATTGATTGATGTTTTACGCCAACTTCAGCAATATTTCAGCTATATTGTGGTGAGAACTGTTGAGTATATTGAACAATTTAAATAAAATGTGATGTTAGGTGAGCTGCAAAGGTAGAATATATGATTCCGAATACCAACAGTGATGAAAATCATCTTTTTAAACCTGTTAACATCGGAAAATCCAGCAAGGACTACGGCTGGATTTGAACCCCTGCTTTGTTGTCATATATTGCAACACCGCCTGCACTATGTCAAGCGCCCTAGACCACTTGGCCTCATACACTATATAAAATATAGCTTTCGCTAACATAGTCAATCCTCCTCGTAGGAAATCTAGTGTTGTAATATAGTACACGATGAACATTGGTTGGGTAGTGTTGCACGCAGCTCTATATATGTTGGTAAGGTGAGCTGCAAAGGTAGAATATATGATTCCGAATACCAACAGTGATGAAAATCATCTTTTTAAACCTGTTAACATCGGAAAATCCAGCAAGGACTACGGCTGGATTTGAACCCCTGCTTGTTGTCATCTATGGCAACATCGCCTGCACTATGTCCAGCGCCCTAGACCACTCTGTCACCTTGTATATAAAATATAGTTTTCGGTAACCGGGTTATTCCTCCTCGTAGGAAATCTAGAGTTGTAACATAGTACACAATGAACATTAGGTGGGTAGGAAATAGATAGAAGAAGAATAAGGTTGCAACAGGTAAGATACGTTAGGTATATAGATAATAGTGTTGCACACAGCTCTATATAATATGAATGATAATGTGATTTAAGATGAGGTGCAAAGGTAGAATATATTCCAAATGCCAACAGTGATGAAAATAAGTTTTGTTATAATACGTACATGCAGTTGTTGAGAAATGGACTTTAACACAAAATTAGTCGCTCAAGTCTAAAATGAGGGTAATGGATCCCTAATTCTTGGTGAATCTGGTATCTGGTAATTCTAATCAAGGTGCATGTACTGATGTAATAATATCAAAATACAACAAGAGGTTACCAATATATGGACCTAAACGCAAAACTTACGTACGGGCGCACAAGGGTAAATCTATATGCCCCTTCCACTTCGTGGCATGGCATTAAAAAAAGAGAAAAATACAACAGATTTTAAGATCACAAAGAGTCTATACGTTGCAGTCATAATAACTGATTGTTTATTGGTATAGGTAAATACCCCAATACTTAGTGGGCAATTGAAACAAATTAATACGAGACCTCAAGGTCAAAAACATTTTTTTGGTTCGAAAGTGGAAATAAATGCCTCAATACTTGTGAAGTTGGACAGTACTGTTTTGATAAAGTAATTGAGAACCGAACCAGTATAAAACGAACAATCCAAAGACGATGGCTACATTGGAAAAACGAAGAAACAAAAGCATAACATGAGCACGACACATAAAAGAAAAATGAAGACACACAAATATACAAAAATGAACAACACGGACCCAATAATAATAAATAGGCGAGAGCAGGTGCACCGGTAGAGTAAGCATCTCCTGATTCCTACAAGACACCAACTGTGTTGAACATGTCAACTCCAGTAGTAAAGTCAAATCTGGTAGAGGAAAAACAAACTTTAGTGACAAAGAGAAAGATCTGTTGTCATCTGGGAAGTATAAATCCCAAAGCGGTCCACAAGATCGTGATGTCGACCGTAAAACGAGTGTAGTGATGACTTCAAGTTATGGGTAACATAACCTTGTTTATAAGTAGCCTATTTGGAAGCAACCGAATTCTATTAATGCAGTCACTGTATCGACCACAGGTCCTTGAGTAGCAAATGCGTTAGGGGACGTAAACTCCATATGCCGGTGCTTTTGAAATATTACTACAAAGAAAAGAGAAGTTGACTATTGGAAAAGTTAAGTCGTCGCATTTGTCATACAGCTTTGTTTGTAGTATACCTCCGTATTCCCCGTTTCCCTTCTTTTTTCTCTGATGTCAATTTCAAGATGAAGGTCAAGGAACGAAGCTAATATGGAAGTATCTGCAGTATCCTTAATTTCGAGCTTTTTGGATAGATAAGATGGAGAAAATAACAAAAAATAGGATTGTTTAGTGACAAAATATCTTCTTTAAAGGACTGGGCCAGTTTTTTTATCTTTATTTTGAAGGACCCCTTCGATGAATTCAGCTTTGTATGAGTAGAGAAACAGATCGGCTAAGAGAGGTGTACAGTGTGTGCCCTTTGGAATTCCGATAGTCTGTTACATGGAATAACATCACATAAAATCAACACAACTTCAAACTTTATTTGACAGCTACAAAATAGAGTAAATTTTGTCTAATTTGCTTATTGTTAAATGTGCCCAATTGTCGGCTAATTTTTTTTATTGTCCCGAGAATCGAAGAGTAGGGGTGCATATAGTTTTAGGTCTGTCTGTCTGTTAGTCCGTTTGTCTTTTTGTTGACTTAAACATTGGGTAATTATTTTCAATGGCTAGTGATACCGTTGTATATTTAATATGTGTTTTTGTAGCGAGATCTTCCAAACGATTCCAGTATTTTGCATCTTGTGACATTGACCTTCGCATGTGATGGACTTATTAAATATTTCTGAATTATGAGCATGATTATGACTTATTATCTCATAATGATGACTAATTATCTCACAATTTTGAAATAATATCTTTTAATTGTGAGATAATATCTCAAACTTATGAGATAATTATATCATGAATATGGAGATAGTATATCGATATATCTTATAATTTTGAAATATCTTTTTCATAATTATGAGGTAGTATTTCATAATTATGAAATAATATGTCACAATTTTTAGAAATCATCCCATAATTTCGAAACAACATCTATAGAGATTACGAGATAAGTATATCGTATCTGATAACATCAAACAATTATTAGAAAATATCTCATAATAATGAGTTAATATCTCATAATTTTAAGTTAATATCTAATGATTACGAAATCTTTTTTTATGTGACATCAATACGACTTTTCAGCCGATACCCGAATTTATTCTTTGTCTAAATGCATATTATAAATATCTCAGAACCAAATAAATAGATATTCTATTTTTCTCATGATTCAACTTAATAATATGCATTTTCCTTGCACGATTATATATGTGGTACACAACGAGTCTTTGAACCTGGAGTTAGATTTGAACTAGTTGCATTTCTTTCACATGAATTTCATTGGTTGAGCGACAAGTAATAGCACATAACGCATGCTCTGTTATCAGTTTTTCCGACGTTTCTGTTGTACCACTGTGAGATCTCGTTTTCCGTACTTAACGTTGCCTAGTAAAAAAAAAAAAAAAACAACAAAAAAAAAACAGTGACGTCACACACAGGCAAACACAGAGCAGCGGTTCGGCACCAAATATTTATGGAAATCATAAGAGAATTAATTTTAATAACTCAAAAGAATTGTAAATCGCTGGAGGATATCAACTCTCGCAATGTAATTTAAAATATAATACACTCGGCAAAAGCATTGAAATTACATAACTCTAGTTTATATACTTTCTCGTTGTGAAAACTATAATAAGCTGCAACTC